>NDGN011431445.1:0-12088 GCA_002564285.1 Tympanoctomys barrerae | reverse complement strand
TAGTTTTGCTGTCCATTTCCTAATGATTTTACTAAAAAAATAACCTTAATGAACATATTTTGGGTTTTTTGCTTGAAATTCAAATGTTTAGGTGATAAATTTTGCTACTCCTCATGATAACTCAGGTACAATTTAAAAGAGGAAGCAAATTGATTTTCAAATCCTCTTCTGATTCCTTATCTGAAAAGGATTCTTTAAATCAAGCCTTTTGATTCTCACTTTGAATAACAAGCAGCTTACATTTGGACCTCATGTGAGAAGTAAGGCGGTTGGAGTTTTTCACCACACTTACTCAGAAACACAGCTCAACTTGCAGTCCTGGTGGAAGGATTGGATTTGCTGCTTTTATTAATTTTCCCTGGAGAGAAACACACTTGACTTTCACCCTACACTTCCACTTCCTCAGGCGTCATGATTGCTGCTGCGGGGTGGCACAGAGAGCCAGCTCAGCTTAAATTCACCAAACTTTTCCAGCGCGATTTAGTATCTGCTAAAGCCTTAAGGTAAACACACACGCAAGGCAATGCTTCATCCTGGAGTATTCCCCATCCACCTATGTTATAAAGAGTGATCTTCATAGAGGTAGTTGCTCTCCATTCTCTAAATTGCTTTTAAATTTCCTTGCGGCCGGCTTAAGTCAATAGAGCACTGTAGTGCACCTTTTGAAAAATCTCCTGTCTCACTTCTCAATACTCTCCATTTTTTTATTTTAAGCAAGAGAACTCACTGCCATATACTGTATAGTTATCTGTGATCTATTGGTCCAACTCTGCTGGATGAATGCCAGATTTCAACACTTAGCTCCCCACTGGCGAACTACTTTCCCACCAGTGGTTAAAAAATGATCACTTTTACGCTTAAGCACACACATTGACATCTCCCGTCTTGAATTTTATGAGAAAGAAGAAAAATAGCTAGAGAAGTCTACCATGGCAACCCCCTCTGGCAGGGATTCAAAAGTGAAAGAGCATTTCCAATTTCAGTCAAAACCAAGCGGTTCAGAAAAGTTCAGGTACTTCAGAAGTTAACACAGGGCTCCCTTTGGTCCCATCAGGATGGACATTCCTATCTGCCCAGTTTGCTTTTACTCCATTCAGCTGTTTTGTTATTACTTATAGAAACCATCGCCTCAGCTGGAAAGCGGAATCATATCAGAAGCCATTTTTAGAGGAGTTTAATGATGATATCTCAGTGGGACAAAGGAAGAGAGTGCCCCCTCAGGATTTCTTTAAAATCCATAAAGCCAGGTTTTGAAAAGAACATGATTGGAATACAGCAAGAAGCCTATCCTTAACAATTCCCCTTCATTGAATTGCTTCCTGGTTGTTCTTTAAATGGCAGCCCTTCATAGTATAGGGCATCTTTACTCCCTGGAAAATGGCAGATTTCTCATGAAACTAAGGCCACTCATTTTGCACAGAGAAATGAAATAGATTTTCTTTCTCTTTCTTTTTTCCTTCTATCTCTCTCTTTTTTTTTAAATCGCATTTCAGCCTTGGTTAAGAGACTTTCATTTTTCTCCTCAAAGTGAGACAGGTATGATTGGAAATGGAATAAGAAATTATTTTCTTGAAAAGTTTACATGCCTCTTGATTTTCAAAGGGCAATTGAAAGCACTATGGAATTGTTAGACTACTGAGTTCTTCATGGGTATTCAGGATATAATCGATTAAAAATATTGTTATTTTTGATAATATTTATTATCAAAAATATTGTTATTAAATTAAAATATTGTTATTATATTAAAAATATTGTTATTCTGATAATATCCAGAAGCTTTCTTAGGAATGTTTTATAGGATATCTAAATAGATACATTAAAAAATCATAATAAAAGTAGAAATGGTATGCTAAACAACAAGTAGGTAAGAGAGCAGACAGGTGTTAGCCTATGAGAGAAAGATTATAAATACAAAGGAATTTAGAAAAAGAACTTGGAAACGACAAGGTCAGAGCCTTTCTAACACACAAGTGTCATGGAAAAAGAAGCTGAAGAAATACAGAAGTGGCATTCATGCTGGAGGCCATTATCTTACCTTTCTAACTATTTTTCATGAAAAATGGACGTTTCTAGAAAATCTTAGGTATTCTCTATCAGTATTAGAAAAGGAATACATTAAAGGAAAAAAGGAAACCAAGTGGGCCAATGAAAGAAGAGAAAAATGAGACTTCTCTTTGTAATGGAGAAGACTGTATCCAGGTGGAGAATTGCCTTAGATGGGTGCACTGTAATGCACAATTGGTTAACAAAAAATAGCTGAAAGTAAAACAAAGATTAAAAAAAATTAGTAAACTTTCAACCCAGAGATTGTTTTCTGATCTTGTAGAAATTTCAGATGGAAGTGCAAAACAATGAATACAAAGTCCAGAGATGATATTAGATAGTTGTTGTGAGAATTTTTAATGGGTAAAGGGAAGAATAATATGATAGCAGTCAGCATAAATAATGATAACAATGAGTTGTGTTTATGTATGTTGTTTTGATATATCTCATGTGTTACAATATTTTAAAAAGTTTCTTCCTATCTGAATTAAAAGAAAATGAGAAATAATTGCTATCTTTGATATTATTCTTATAGACCTTGAGTTATTACACTTCTAGATAATTTGTAAAGGAATTTTCTAACAGCGTGTTTAAGACTACAGTATGTTAACACTACATTCATTACATATGTGAATGATTGATCCCTCATTTGACTCACCTTTCATTGATAATGAACTATAAATACTATGGTAATTTTACTAGATTATTGTACAAATAAAACTGTAACTATTACTTCTTAATAATCACTTGTTATTAATATTTTTTATGAAGTAAAATTTCTACATTTATCTTGGATTACACAGAAAACACTTGCTTTTGTAGCACAGAAGAGAATGGCATGAAAGTAAAATGTGGCAAACTATTTTAGTGGAATTGCCCTCATGTGATTGTTGGGATCTTGCAGTGACTTTGCACGTACGAGCCAGTGAGCGCGGCTCTGGCACAGGGTAGACATGCGATGGTGTTGCTGGATGAAGTGGTTGTCTTGGCACTAGATCCACCGCACATTCTGCCGACAGAAAAAGACTGGAGTGTCTTCTTTTTCAGACTTTGGTACAAAGTGAAATCGGGCACATGCATACTGGTTAAGTGCCCCTCAAGATTCCCCAGCCCTTCTGGTTTTCTTTCTTAGACAGTATGAGGCCACAAAGGAGCTGAATAAGGACACGCCACAATCACAAAAAGAGTACAAGTGCAGATATGTTGCTTTCCCTTTGGTAGTATTCAGAAAAAAATTTAAGTATTTCCATTAATTTAAAAAGTCATTTGGACATTTTAATTAGAAAATGGAACAAATGTATAACAATTAAGCTCTTTTTATTCTTTTCCAATCACTACAGCTTTCCTTTCCCAGTAAAATTTCAGGTAACATTTACTGTACAATAAACTATAAGGCACCACGTAGGATATAATGCTGCTTGAGACACATTTGAAGGAAACAAACTGAATATTTTTAGCTTTATGCCCATGGAGTATCAAATCACCCACAAACTTGTATTGAATCATCAGAAAAATAATTTATTGTCAGATTTTCATTTTATTGGTCATTTTCCCTTTGTGGGAGAAGACAACTGACAGCGACAAAATAAAGGAGGAGAGGCTGATTTTGACTTGTGGTTTCAGAGGGTTCATCCTTTATCAGCTGACTCCAAAGCAAAGTGCCATGTCACAGGGGCTCGGTGCAGTAAAGCTGCTCGCGGCCGCTGCCAAGGACGAGAGCTAGAGGAAGGGCTCCAGCGGAAGACCTACACTTCAGCGTCCTCAACCCACCTCCTCCAGCCCAGTTCTACTTCCAAACAGCATATGCAGCCTGAAGCTCAATGGATGAACCTGAGGGTACAGCCCACCTGAGATCTGTTCACCTCTCCAAGAAGCTATTAATCCAGGCAGCTTGAACAGGTAATAACAACTGACACGAGGACCACACTATTTCTGTTATTTTCTGCTTTATTAAATTGGCCTTATCTTTCTCTTTATATTCTAAACAACAAACAAGTCAATTAACTAAATGAAGCCACATTTTGTTTTGATGATTTTAAGTATAAATATATTAACCTTAGCACCAACTAGAACCTCCAGGAACAACATTAACGACTATAGGGGTGTGTCCTGAATGGAATAGCTAACCTTTCCCCTGCGACTAGGTGCAGGGTGCTAAGCAGCCTTGCATTTGGGGACTATGCAGCCCCAGGGTGGCCCCACACTGTCGGAGGCAGTGAGAAATTCATGACAGAAGAAAAACCAAAAATTTCATAAGCACATAGTAATTGAGCAAAAACCTTTAAACAATCAAGGGGTCACAGATAAAATTAAAGAAGAAATTAAATGATATCTATGATTAAATAAAAATTCAGGTATAACATACTTCATCTTGTAAGACACAATAAAAACAGCTTTAAAAGGAAAATTTATAATGGTGCATTCTTACTTCAGGAAGACAGAATGGGCACAATGAAAATTTGTTGTACCTTAACTTCCAGAAAAAGAAGAATAAGTTAAGCCCAAAGGCCATAGGAGGGAGGAAATAAGATCGAAGTGGAAATTATTGCAATTGAGACTAATAAATCAATATGAAAATTAATGAATCAAAAAGTTGGTTCTTTGAAGGAACAAATAAAATGAACAAACCTTTAGTCATGCTCATGCAATGAGGAATAAAAGGCATAAAATCCGTATAGCTCCTATAGAAGTTCAGAAGATAATTCATATGTACTTTGAAAATCTTTACTCTCATAGGATGGAAAGTACAAAAGAAATGGACAGATTCTTAGATATGTATGAGTTGTCAAAGCTGAATCAAGAAGTTGTAAAAATTCTGAAATACCCTATTTCAATCAGTGAAACTAAAAAACAGGATTAAAAACTTACCAACAAAGAAAAGGCCATGTCCTGGTGGATTCACAGCTGAATACTCCAAAAAATTTAGAGAAGATTTAATACCAACATTTCTTGAACTATTTTATGAAATTAAAAGGGAATCAATACTCCTTAATTCATTCCTAGAAGCAAGAATTACCCTGAGGGGGACAACCCGTTCAGGCCCCTCTCCTGTCCCTCTCCTGAACAAGAGCTTTCTTTCCCTCAATAAATATATTCTGCTAAAAAGAAGAATTACCCTTATATCAAAACCAGAGAACGACCCAACCAAAAGAAAAGAGAACCACAAGCCAATCTCCCTAAGGAACATAGATGAAAAAATATCCTCATTAAGATACTGGCAAACAGAATGCAGCAAATCATCAAAAAGATTATACACCCTGACCAAGGGGGATTCAACAGAGAAATGTAAGGAGAGATCAACATGCACAAATCAATACATGTAATATAACAGAGCAAAAGACAAAAACATACAATCATCTCAATAGATGTAGAAAAAGCTTCTGACAAAGTCCAACACTCATTCATGATACAGAAAAACACAAATGATGGGCTTTATCTCAATCTGAAAAAAAATGTGACACAACAATAGCCAACATCATATTAAATACACAAAACTGACAGCTTTCAATCTAAACTGAGGCCTCACTGTAATGCCTCAAAAAAAATCAGCAATGGGGATTTTATTAAAAAGTTTTTACACAGTAAAGGAAGTCAACAAACAACAACTTTGGTCTAGAACATACAAAGAATTGAAAAAAAATTAGACCCAACAAATTCTAGGACCCAATCATAAAATGGGTGTAGGGGATTTCTAACTGGTGCTCAACTTATTGCACCCAGCTGCATTAAACTAGTGTGATGCTGAGTGTGAGTGTGTGTTCATGGGGGCACCTGAGGGTTGCTGCTGACAGCATAGAAGGAAGAACAAGAGAAACTGTTGAAATGCTGTTAGGAATGCTGTTCGGAGAAGCTGTTGGAGCTGTTGGAAAATGCTAGTTCTCTTGGGCTGTTCTGCTGGAGAATCTTGTCATGCTAGCTTTCCCGATGATCTCTGGAGAACCTTTGCTCCTCATTTTGCATCACTTCCTGGCTCCAGAGGGGAAGATGGTGCACTGATCAGGTTCATGAAGAAGCTTGTCTCATTGGGTTTCCTGATAGGAACTTGGCTTTCCTCATTGCTGGAGGAGCTCAGGACCTCACTTTTGCTGATGGCGGCTGTGGTACTTTTGGGGGAGCTCTGCTGTTTACCTTTAACGTTGCTTCCTGGCTCCAGTTCAGATCCCTCAGCCTGCTGGCACAGATCCTTCATCCTGTTGCCATAGACTTCCCAGCTTCCACCACTGACTGGTGGGCCTTTCCAGCTCAGATCCCCTAAGGAAGCCTGCATGAGACTGTCATGGGCTCTAGGCCTCCTGCTGGACCTATGGGAGGCATTGTTATGAACTGTAGGTTTTCCCCTTGACTCATGCAGGATATCAGGATCCAGGCCCTCAGCTGGAGTCTTTAGTATTTAGTGTGTGGCTAGATTTCCTGCACTTGCTGTAGATGATTCTTGAGTGATTCCTTATAAACTAATATTACAAAATATGTTCTGTACTGTATTGTTCACCTTGCAAAACCCCAAACCATGACAATGGGAATCAGAGATGAATACATACTTGTCAGATGAAAAAATAAAAATGGCGAGGAAATATATGAAAAAATATTTAACATCACTGGCCATTTGAAAGATGCAGATTAAAACAACACTGAGATTCCTTCTCAACCCAGGAAGGATGGGCATCGTTAAGAAATCAACCAAGAAAGAATGGTGGAGGGGTGGTATGGAAAAATGACCCCCTTGCCAGCACTAGTAGAAATGTAGACTGGTACAACCTCTGTGGAAATCAATGTGGAGATTCCTTAGAAAACAACAAATAGATGTTCCATTTCACCCAGCTTTCCACTTCTAGGTATTTTCTAAGAATAATTAAAAACATCATACCACAGTGATAAATGTGTACCCAAAGTTATAGCAGCACAATTTGTAATGGGTTAATACTGGAAGTAACTGAAATACCCATCAACCAAGGAATGGATGAGAAAAGGTGGTGTGTTTATACAATGGAGCACTAATCAGACACAAGGAAGGAAAAACTGGAGACTTTTATAGGTAAATGGATGTAATATGAGACCATACTCCTAAATGAAATAAATCAGATGTGCAGGTGGAAACACTGGATTGGCTCCCTAGTGAAGGAATCTGAGCAAGTAAATAAGTAAAATGTACAACAGGTGAAATGGAAAGAAATTATTCAAAAGGACAAAGGAACTAGGATGGGTGAAAGGAGCACAGGCAGTAGAGAAAAAGAAAAAAGCATACCAGTCGTGCTATCATTATCCACTAAAAAGTACAACTTTTGCTGATATCAGTCGTGGAAAACATTTATGCCCGTAGCTCATACCCTGAGCAACTATTTTAAAGATAGCAATATGTAATGTATTTTTTTTTTTTTTTTTGTATTGGCAGAACCAGAGATTGAATTCAGGCCCTTGCACTTGCCAGGGAAGTGCTTATTGCACTGAGCCATCTCCCTGGCCCAGCAATATGTAATGTATTAAATATTGGTATTTGCTTATTATTTTGTTATGAAATATTGTTTTACCTTTTTTCATTAAATAAATACATAAATAAAATATCTATTTTTTAACATAAAACCCATCAAGAGACTCTTATGAGACTTGAAAGGCTTTGATATAGCACTATAATTTTTCTGTATTATTTTGAAGGTATAACACAAAATTTCAAATTTTAAACTCCAAAGATAAAACATATTCTGGTGAAGGGCTGGCCAAATAGCTCAATGGATTAAAGCGCCTGCTTAGGCAGAGCGCGGCACTGGGTTCCATCCCAGGCCTGCCTTGCTGGCCCCGCCCCCAGGGCACGCTGAGAAGATGATTGACATGGTGTGCTGGTGCACGCTTGTAATCCCAGGCTTGGGAGGCTGAAAACAGGAGGATCAATATGAGTCCGATCCACACAGTGAGACCCTGTAGACCTTGTAGACTCTGCCCTAAAAACATTTAAAAAAATATTCTGGTGACTGTATTTGAGGGGATTTTGTTTCCTGTGGAAATTGCAAATTTCCCCCCAAATGAGTGAGATACTTGTTATTATGAAGACTCCCTTTTCTTTCCAGAAGTCACCCCTTTCATTGGGCATTTCTTACAAAAATATCACTCGCCGTATACGACTCACTTCCTTCACTGCCGAGACACGATATGTGACTCCTGCTAGGTGGTTGAGGAGCCAAGCCCACGGCAGCTCACAGTCTGCAGAGCGCTCACTTCCGAGCTGGTGGGTCCAAAGCCGGGCAGCGTGCAGAGGGCCAGCGCGCAGGAGAGGCGGGGAGAAGGCAGCGAGCCGCAGCTGTGCCAAGCCCGCCTCGCACTCCGGGTTATTCTACCCAGGTTGCAAGCCTTCTGGGGTTGCCACCCATTCCCAGGGGGCGGCTTCCCTCGCTCACATGTAGTTCACACACCTTTACACATCCACCATCCAGCTGCCCCCGAAAGGCCCTAGCCAGAGCAAAACTTTGGGGGAACATCAAACTACAAACAGTAACACCTGACACTTTCCGTGTCGGAACCTACGACTCAAACTGTCACAACTACTCTATGGCAAAAGGTATCCTTAGCATTTGCCCTCAAACCTGAGATGCAGCTTAGCACATGGAAGTGCCAGACAGATATTTGGCATCAAAATTTCATCATTTTATTATTTTAATTAAAATTGTAATTACACATTTAATAGTTTATAAATTTTAGTTTCATTTTACTTCTTTATTATTTCTAGCCAACACAAGCATACCCCAACATAAAGTACTATTATCCATCAAGTCTGAAACCTGTCACAATTTTATAAATATTGTGTGCAATTTCGTACTAAAAAGAATCTTAATTTCAGTGTAAATAAAATTATTAAAAAACTGCTTAATTATAAATTAAGCAAATTGTAAATGGCTATGCATGCACACATTTAAATAATTCATCAAATATTTATAAATACACGTGTGCTAGTTTGAGCAGAATAGAAATTATGCAGAAATTCCCTCTTAGTATTACTTGACACTGAATCAAAGTTTTGCCTAAATGCGTAATTGATGTATCTGAGGCTTTTCCTTAAAATCTGGCTTACAAGGAGCTCCAGAACTTAGCCTCTCCCTTTTTTTTTAAAAAGTGTCTCTGTTAAGCAACAATAAGGGGTAGATTCCTACACCAAATGTATCCCAAGCCACCATGGTTATAGAATCAGTTTCCTCGTACAGCAGTTGTCAGCTGAATGGGCTACACAATGGCCATACCTTGCGTACTTATTCTGGGCATGGGCATTTCCATTCTTTTTTTTTTTTCCATTCACTTGTTCTGCAGTCTGTGAGGTTGCTGTCCAAATTTGAATATGTATCATTAGAGGTTGAGGGTAGACGTGTGAGAATTTCAATTTACCTGAGAATTTCAACTTACCGACAGAGGAAAAGAGAACATTGGTACCAATGTCAGCTCCTTTCCACATTGTAACAGTTGCTGTCTTTATATCACATTGAATACACTTTCAGAAGCAGCCATTGTGTTAGTCCTTTTGCACCACTTATAAAAACTGTATTATATTGGGTAATTTATAAAAAAAATTAAATTCATCTTTTGCTAAAGTTTTTATTCCATACATTTAATATATAGCGAGAGTTCAACACCAAGATGGCTAGTGCTTTGTTACTTCATTTTCCAGAGAGATGAGCCCATTGCCTCAAAGACTTTTCTCCTTTACTTAAAAAAATCTTTTATTTATTTATTTGGTACAAGGCCTCGCTACACAGCTTGGACTCGTAGTGATCCTCCTGTCAGCCTCCCCAGTGCTGGGATTACAGGGGTGCTCCACCACACCTGGTTTCCATGGCAGGCACAGAAGGCCAGTACAGCATGTGGGATTAGGGACTGAACCCAGATCCTTGAGCTTGCCTGGTAGGCACTTAGACCACAGAGCTATCTCCTCATCCTTCAAAGACTTTTTATAATGGACCTAATCTCATCCATGAAAACTACTCTCAAAGCTTTCAGGACTCTTAAACCTCAAGCTCTGAATACTATCACAACAGTGATTAGATTTCAATAAGGGAATTTGCAGAAACTTAGGCCACAGCAGTGGGAGCATATTGGTACCCCAAGTACATGGTTAGCCTTGTACTTTGCTACTGTTCTGTTGCTATGGATGCAGGGCAGACCTGCCCATCTCTGACCCAATGGTTTCGCTCCCGTATCCTGGATAATTTTTTAAATTTATAAAAATGTTTAAAAGCTGATGGGTAATTTCATGCACCTTTAATTAAGATTTTGAAATCATTTATGGTCTCAAGTTCTACCACAGAAGTTGCTGATCTATAGAACTTAAATGTATATATTAGAAAGCCTAGTATTTTAGTGACATTGATAAGCAAAGTATACTAATCCTATTATTTTCTGCATGACAAAATTAAAAATATCTTCACATAAATATATTAATCAGAAAGATTAATTATGGCTCTCACAGGTTACCATGGGCTTGGGCTGTCTTTCATTAGGCCTACTGAATGGAGTTCCATGGCTCATTTATTCTTTCAGTAATTAATTATTAAGGCCTATCAATAGTCCTATGTATGGCGAATGTTAAAATCTCTTATGGTGCCCCCTCAAAATGAACTTAAAATTTTCTAAGAAGTCTAATACTCACAAATATTATGCATAGAGCAATCTTCTATACAAGATAAAAATAACACAAGTCCCCCTCCTTTTTATTTCTTAAATTTTTTGCTTTGTGGTGACTTGAGTTTTCTAAGTACATAAAAAAAGATAAATCTGGGCACAGAAGGATCCATTTTGAGTTGATCCAACTTTGGTAATATCTAAGCTGCTTTAAAATATGTTGGAGAACTCCTTTTATGCAAGGAATAATTGATCAGAGAAGGTTACAGTGTTTCCATATTGCTTATAATTACCTGCCGTTTTCAACATCTGTTCCTCAGCCATATTCAATAACATACATTTAGCAAACCTCAGCCATTTGTGTTGTATCAAAGAGAGATAAAGACACTGTCAGGATGTCACTCTTTTCTTTCAACCTGCCTTAAGCATGACAGGCCACAAATCATTCTGGACAGAAAGCAAGGAATGTCTGTGTGTCAAGTGCATTTTTGTCCTTTCTGCGTAGAAGAACGCAGAAATCCTCTTAAACCACACGCTAATGCGTAGTCATTGGTACATCTGGATCCACTTGGGCACTGCCAGTCCCCAGTGTGTGTACACACACTTAGTAGCTTGACAACAACCACTTCCCTCCAAGCTCAGGAGCCCAAGCCGACACCTGCACGATTTCCTACAGCTGAAGTGCGTGGGTGAGGACTTCCTGTTAGTGTGTGCGAGGTCCACTTTGCTCGCCTTTAGTGCTGCTGTAGTGCACGTAGGTCACTTTAATGAAGTGATCTTTACCTTTTTAGAGCTGGTTTCTCAGGAACTGTTTTGGTAGATTTACTAGGAAAAATCTATAAGACATTGAGGCCTACAATTCTAACTGTGCATAGTACTCTTTCATCTCAATCAAATCTATGTTTTAGGACTTTCTTGATTCTACCAGAGCCATTTCTGTCATACTGTTTACTATGAACCAATGTCATTCCTCTTTTAAAACAGCTGTTAATAATATTTATGAATTATTGTTCTTTTTTGTTAAAATATTATATATCACATAAATTTCACACACTTAAAATGTACAATTGTTTTGGATACGTTTTAAAAGTGTCCCAGAGGAAATCATATGTTGCAATTTAAGCCCCATTATGAGGTATTAGGCAGCTGGAAACTTTTTTGCAGGGCCATGAGCAGAGTAGGCATGTATTCTGCTACTGGGCCATATCCTTATTCTGAGACGGTGGAAGGAAACATAATCTGATTATGGTATTTAGAGATGTAGAAACGGGGCCATTATGAGGTCCTTATTCTGAGATAAATTCATATAAAATTGACAAGGTGGATTCCTAGGATTGAACTGCTGGAGACTGTTATGAAGAGGTTGATGCAGCTCTTATACAACATTTGGATGAATGTCCATTTTGTATCTGTGTATTCAAAGTGGTTAGGATAGATATATAGTTACATT
>NDGN011431437.1:0-15736 GCA_002564285.1 Tympanoctomys barrerae | reverse complement strand
AGTGTTTGGACAGGATATCATGTCTGCATCTTGTGCTATGAATAACTACTATGAAGTCAACAATATGCAATATATTAATTATTGTAACTGTCCTCCTAATCTCTTTTGAAACTGTCTTATTGCTATTTGTTTCTCAATAAAATTAATTTTTAAAAAAGACGGACAAAAGAAGGGTTGGCGAAGACATGGAAAAGTTGGAATCCCAGCCTGTCTGTGCTATATAGTGAGTTCATGGCCACCCTGAACTATACATTGAGACAAATATTGTATGATTCTACTCATATAAAATATCTAGAATAAGAAAATTCATAGGGAAAATAGATTATTGGTTCTCTAGGGGTGGGTGTGTTGTAATAGAAAATAAGTAAAGGATATAAATAAGGACTTCACCATAAAATAAATCTCATAAACAGAAAACTCATGCTGAGTCAGCGGTAAAAAAGAAAATTTAGCAAATTTCAACCATGAAACATGTATCTATTAAAACTGGTAATTAATTTACTTGAAGATTTTTGATAAGATTTCTAACATTAAGCTCAATTTTAAGTAGAAAAGACCTTATAACTATGCTGCCAATTCCTCAGTAAATACATATAAATATTTTTAGAGTACACAGTGATCTTGCTATGCACAGTGATTTGACATAGACATACATAACATCCAGCTCATGTAAAATATAGCATATTTATATACTCTAAATAATTCTTAATGTACAAGATATTGAAAAAAACAGTACTTCATCATTTTAAGAAAGTAAACTAGAGGGCCTACTAGATTTCTGAGCAGCATTGCTGGGGACAAAATGCTTCCAAAAAGACATAATGCTAATTACCAATCAGTTTTATAATCTACCAGTCTTCAATCACCAGTAAGAGCAGCAGTATTTTAAAGAAAACATAGATTACAAGTACTTAAAATGTAACATAACTGGAAATGAAGTAAAAAAAAAATCTCTAAAAGTTGTTTCTATTTTCCTTCCCAAGGTAAAAATAATTTTAATTGTCTTCCTTGAAATCTTATCTTCATTCTTTCTCAAATCATTTTACTTTCAGATCAATGAAGAATAGCAGAGTTAATTGGTAAGAAAAAGAGTTCTAGTGACAGCAAATAGGATCTCTCTTCTTAAAAAAAATTCATTCATAAAATCTCCCTTTAACTGTTAAAAATCACATGACACAACTAATAGCTTGCAAAATCATAGTCAGAAAATCAACACACATTACTGTAAAAGTACAAATGTGCTAAGCAAAGTGGGGTACTGGTGAACTACTGTTATCTCAGCACAGACTGAATTGGACTGCTGCAAGTCCCATTTCAAGGCTAGCTTAAACTACATAGCAATACCCTGCTTCATTTTTTTTTTTAATAGTAGATAAGACTGAGTTGCACTACTTGAGCAACTGACTGATATAAGAGACATATGAGACCAGGAAAAGGATAGAAATGTCACAGTGTTAGCCCAAAAGAAAGATCAGAATGATAATGGAGGACCATTGCAATGTATATATTGTCTTTTAAAAGCATGATCTAAGTCTGTACAGTAAACCTTGGTTTACAAGTAAAATATAAGTATGTAAATAAAACAAAATGAAAACTGAACCCATTTAATTTGTGTTGTTTATACTATGCTCTGATATGAGAAAACTTTTTAAATACCCATATATATCAATTCAAAGACAGCGAGCACAATATATTGTTTCTGCTTCTACAAATAAAAATTTTGATCCTGTAAATGAAACAAGATATGAAACATTTAAGCAAAACTAAGTTTTCCAAGAAATTTAAAGGTAAAAACTAAGATAAAAGGAGAGAAATGATTTCTTATAACTTGAATACATGCACATTAAATTTAATTGCTATATTCACTCTAAATTTATCTCAACATTTCCAATATTCAGTTTAATTCCATGTTTATATTTATGCTCAAGTCACAAATCAAATATATTTCTGAAAATATTCCTGAATTAGCAAACTATATGATTGTATTCAGTGGAAAGGGAAATTATAGATATCATAATTAGTGACTGCAAGTTGTCTAACAATAAAAGAGGTATAATAAAACCATCAATACATATAACTTACCTTTTCGAGTAAGTAGCCAATGACTAAAAATCCTTTTCCACCCAGCATCTGTTCTTGCATGGCTACTGAACTTTTAAGTAGTTCAACCAGGAATGCCAAAAGAGTAGCACTGCATGTAAAGTACAGATAATTTCATTTTGTAATTATTAAATGTTTATTATAAAGTGTTCCACTTTAGTAATGTGTTGTGCCAAAGATAAACAAATTTAAGTCTAAAATCTACTCTGCCATCAAATGTTCTGATATCTGATATTGTAAAATAATATATCTTCTCTTAAGCATAGAAACCTAGTTCTATCCTTTTTCAAGTTAAATATAATAAAATTCAAATATTTTTCTACTCAGTTAAATATCAAAGTTTACCTATATTTATTTATTTCTGCTTTCAAATCAATGTAACTTAACAAAAATCACTTTTACATAAAAAGGCTTTAATGTTTGTTTGAATAACATGGTATCAGATAATTTGAAGTATGTATGCAATATTGTGTTCTTGGAGTACATATCATTTTTAAATAAATGCATACACCTATGTTTTTAAAAGTGTCAAAAAATACACAGAAAAATGTATAACATTATTGTCCACACATGTGCTCAGAAAATTTATTAGGAAAATGGCATTTGTAATATAGAAATGAGAACTAGCAATTAATCACAAAGGATATAAATGAACACAAAAAAGCACACAAAGATGTGGAACAAAGATTAAGCATTTGGTATGTCTTCTGAATGAGTGAATGAAGAAACAAAAAATAAGTAATTTCACTGAATTAAGTTTTGATAATGCATTTTTCACAAAGTTATATATGATAATTTGAAATAGCACTGACACATGAATATAGTATTACTAAAGATAAAAATATACATTATTCATTGCATGTCATCCTATAGTACATAATGCATTGTTACCAGACTTTATCATAAATAAAGTTTACCTTAATTATTTTATAATTTCCTAAATTATATTCATAAGAATAAAGTCACAAATTTCTAAATGTCTTAAATACAAGAGCACTCATTCTTACAGGGAAATTTATGAGAAATTCATGAAAATAATAAAAGCCCAAATTATTCACGCTTCTGAATTATACTAGCCTTTCTAGTTTCAACAGGATTAATAGACAACGCACTTCTCTGATAATGCAATTTTTGTTAAAATCAGAAATAATCTCACAATAAGAACTCATAGCAAAATCATTGCTATCATTATTATTAAAATAAATATCTTCATGGACTACCTTATTTCAGAGAAAATGTACTATCCATAAATAAAATGCTATTATAGGAAATTAAAATTCAATTATAGTAACTAGTCCTATAACCTTAATCACAAAAAATAAATATTACAAATCAATGATGTTGTTCTACTTAGTCCTTAAATGGAAGAAAAACACTTCTAAGAATAACACAACTATCAAATAATTCACTGGAATTTTAAAAATATTTCTGTAAAGAAGCACAGCTATCATGCAATCTAATCCATGTTAAATGAATTGCTTCATTGTAAAGACCACTTCACATATTGTATTATATATAACACTTCTATTTAAATGTTGTGAAAGAATAAAGAAAATTGCACCATAGAAATTATATAATTTCCTAATCTTTTCATGGAATTTATACCTACACCCAAGTTAGTGATTTAGAGGCGAATTGATTGCTAAATATTAGCACTGCCAAAAAAAAAGACTAGAAGTGCTTCACAATTGTTCCTATAGTCTATGAGAAATGGCTAAATGATATTTCTTAGAATAAATCACCCTCCTATGTAGAACCATTCAAAATTATAAGGATGCCATGGATTTTCTATTTTCTTTTAATTCTTTTATGTCAAAAGAACTAGTAATTCTCTAACATCTAATGAATTATGTCAGAAATGTAAATATAATACAGTAGTATCACACAAACAGAAATATTAACTTTATTGCAATTCTTAAATCTAACACATAACTATACTATCCATAAAAATGTTAATTTCACTTTGATATTTACCATGACAACTAAAAAGTCAATGCATTCAGTTATCTAAGTATTTTAATTAATACCTAAAACCCAATGCAAAAGCATCACCATATCTTTAAAAAAAAAAAATCTTAAAAAAAGGTGTATTTGACATGGTGGGCGGAATAGTAAATAGACGGCCATCTTCGAAGAGGTACATTTTCAAACATAATTTAACAAACTTACCAGTAACTAAAATGCATCGGATTTCTGCAGGGCTCACAATAAACTTGCAAAATTCTGTGTACTGCCATACAAAATTTCTCTCCATTCTTGCCTATTTCCAACTCCCCTAGATACAAAGGCAAATATAAAGGATACTTCAGCCCATTCCTATATCTCCTACATACCACTTCCTGTCTAGAACACATCAGTTCATCTGTAGAGGATCTATATAGATAGGATAATCCAGAAAGCAAGTAGTTGTGTCAGCCAAACTAATACATACAACATAGAACATTCTCTTGAAAAGTATAGCAATACCTAGGAACAGATTATCAGAGAATTATTTTATATCATATATAAAAACTATGTTTTATAATGTCAAAATATAAAATTGCTAAACTTTTCAATAGACAAAACTATAACACATGTTCTGTAAGAAGCAAATTCTACTTTAGGAATGGATAAAGGTTTTGAATCCTGTCTCCTTTAAAAAAAAATGACACTTGCATCTATTGTAGGTTTTTTCTTTAAAATAATTACTACCTTTCAATTTTAATAAGCTTTAATTAAGTTAGGAAATAATGTTAAGTATCATAAAATATGAAGGCTAGACTTTAGGGAAAAATGAAATGATATAATGTCTCTAAAGCTTTCTGGTTCATTTTATTAATAAATGCCTCCACTATCTTGGCCCACCAAATACCTGAGAATACTGAATGACTATGAATAAAAACAACTAATCCTTAATAGATATATACACTGTATAGTATTTAGATTCTATTAAAATTTATGTAAGATTTGACTTGATTTTACTTATAACTTCATTTCCATAATGTAGATAACTGTAACTAATCATTATATGATTCAAAACTTTTAATATCTTTAAGATACTTCTGTTATCTGTAGAGATATCATAAAGATCCACCTAGCTTATATGTCTAATCATTGAGAATGCATACATAAACTAAGTTCATTTCCAAGGCAACTCATAAAAGGTAAAAATGGGTCATATGATTTGCTTTGAACTGATTTTAGTATATGTGCTGCCGAAGAGAGCACTGATTTGCTTTGAATTGAAAGAAGCAAACTCTTAGCTAAACTGGGTTTTAAGATAAAGTTTTATCAAGAAAAATATAACATGAAAAAATTAAAAATTCTCCCTGAGAACCAACACCTTTCTACTATAAAAGGATGTGTTAAGTCACTTCAGAAACTCTATAAATAAAATATTTGTCAGAATAAATTCAGAGGTAGATTAATTTCCAAATGATATTCAAAAAAACTTGACATTTACAGATTTCATTTCTCAAGCAGTCTAATTTGATAATTAAAAATATGTAAAACATTGAATACCACTGATTGTATATTTTTGTCACTGCAAAATTCTCCCTAGATGAATGTTATCTCAGCAAGAATGAAACTGTAAATGAAATGCACTCAAGTCCACACCTAATGTAATTTCACACCCAAGACAATTACTCCCTAGTAATAGAATCTGAAAAATGTTCTCAATACTTTAAAAGTTAATTTCTTTCACAGTTCCAAATTAAGAACATCTGAACAAATGCTTCCAAATTCAAGTACATTTAACAGTCACTTTTAGACAACGTGCACATGAAGATACAATCTCAATGAAGATGAAGTTTGCAGTGAAATACACACACACACACACACACACACACACACACAGGGTCACAATTATCAGGGAATACAAATACTGTTTCATTCCACAATCAAATAGGAAAATAAGCCAAATGAGGAAGCAAGTGAAATGTAACACAGCAAAATATAAGGACAGATGTAAGACTCAGTATAGTACGTGAAACTAGTAAGCCTGTCCCTGGTCATGCAATCTCTCCACAATAATTTCCACCTTACTGATGAAGAAGAAGGCCAATTTATCTACCTATAAACTAAAGTGTTACCCTGTCATGGACACTTATAAGCTTTCTAGAGAGCTCTATTAAATGTCAGGCTATTATATATTTGTATTTTCCTTTGTTTTACAATAGATTTTAATTTCATGTTTCACCAATGATTTCTAACAAATATAGTTAAAAAAAAAGCTCTCAAAACCTAAAAAGGTGTGATTTATATGCTCCAAACTGTGTTATGAAGGAAATAAAATTTTAAAATGTACACATGTAAAATCATTTATAAATGTCATATGATATACCACATATGATATACCATATGATATAACGTGCCTAAAAATTTGTATTTAGAGACCAAATAAACTTTTGACAGATCCTTCCACTAATGATGTTCAACATTTACTAAAAATACTTAAATGCAAAAAGCAAAACATAAGAAAGTTTAAAAACCTGTCAAAGCTAATAGTTCTACAGTTTAACCCCAATACACGTAACATCTCGCATAATACTTTAAGTATTCTAGCCTAGTGATGTCCAATCTTTCAGAACTTTCAATATTAATAGCTGGCAACAGCATGCATGCTGTAGTTTTACCACCACTATCTAGCCCCTTTATAAAAACTGCCTGGCCATGTTGCAAAGGCATTCATTGCTATTATAACCACAGACACATGAATAATTTAGAAATTTAATTACATAATTTCCTAATGCCTAAGAGGTACCTACAAAGTTCCAAACTGGAAAGTATAAACAGATTACAATTATACTTGGGTGATCTTAACTTTTTATGCATACTCTAAATCCCTGGAGAATCAAAACAACCACAGTAGCAAGGCCAAATAGTCACTCTTTAAACCTAATGCTGGCTCTCAACCAAGCCTCAATCCATTTAACAGAGGCAAGATTAACAGCCTATCTTAAAGTGATTTAGCAAATGTAAAAACTTAAACAGCAAATCACCAGATTACATGGCTTAAGTATTTAATACTCAGGTTTTATATACGAAAGGATTTTTCTAGTGTTTTTACACTTAATAATATTTTAAAAGATAATGTAATATGATTTTTAAAAATGTATTTAGGACAGGGTCTACAGGATCTCACTACATAGATCAGACTCATAATGATCCACCTGTGTTTAGCCTACCAAGAGCTGGCATTACAGGTGCATGCCACCACACCCAGTCTCAATTACCCTCTCAGCAGGCCCTGGGGATGGGGCCTGGCACAGCATGCCAGGGATCTAACTGTAACCACTGTGGTCTGCCTAAGCAGGCACTTTCCTCCACTGAGCTATCTGGCCAGCCCTTAAAATGTTTGATATACATTTGGTGTGCAGTTCTAAAAATGTTAACAGATATATCGATTAAATCTCTATTACAATCAAAATATTAACCAGTTATATCACATCAAAAATGCCTCACTTGTTCCTTATAGCTTTGTGGTTACACCCTCTGAACAGTTGATAAGCCCCAGTAATTATCATCTCCTTCCTATAGCTACAACTTTGAATTTTCAGGAATGCCATACAAATGGAGTCAGCATATAACTTCTGAGACTACTTTCTTGACATCAACATACTGCCTTTGAGATTTATTCAAGTATAGACATATATCCAGAATTCATTCCTGTTAATTGATGAGTAGTACCTCATTGTATGAATGGATGCACAAGACTGGGTATCAATCATTTTAAACACACTTCAGTTACAGCATGGCAATTATGAAGAGTGATACTATAAATATTCACACAAAGGTTTGTGGGTATTTTCATTCTTTTCTTATAAGTAAATAAACAGATGCTAAATGAATAAATTTAAGAAGCTAAATTATGTAACCATATGCTTAACTTATAAGAACATATTATATTCTGGAGTGGCTGTACCATTTGGCAATCATATCAGTACAGTGGTACTTTGGTTCAAAAACTCAAATAGTTCCACAATTTTGGAAAACATGGCCACATCTGTTTGTGTTGAAAAGATGGCTACTATCGTGTCTGTTACCAGATGTAGAGTTTGTGAACAAAACATTGCCAAACATTTCTGTTTGAAAATTAATTTTCGTGAACCAAGGATGACCAAATAGCTCAGCAGAGGGGCCAGTGGCTTGTTTCCTGGGCCTGCCATACTGGCCCTGCCCCCAGGACACGCTGAGAAGGCATAGTCCCAGCACTTAGGAGGCTGTAAACAGGCGGATCACTATGAGTCAAATCTTGTAGTGACTCTGAACCTCCTGTAGACCCTTCCCTAAAAATACAAAATTTGTGAACCAAAGCATCACTGTACTGTTTTGATTACTCTGAGTATACTTGCCTACATTTAGTACTGTAAATATATATATTTTGTCCATTATGGTAGGTATATAGGTTCACAGTGGTTTTAATTTATTGTCCCTATTGGCTAATGCTATCGAACATCTTTTAATGAGTTATTTTGACATTCTTATATTTTCTTTGGTGAAGTGTCTAAGTCTTTTGCTTATGATTAAAAATTAGACTTTCTTGTTGTTCAAAATTAGGTGTATCCATATTTCTGATGTAAATTACTTGTCAATAAAAGATCTGGCATTCTCTTTTTCTAGTCTGTGGCATAGACTAGAATGTATTTTTGAAAAATGCATTTTTCAATGCATTTTTGTAAAGCAGAAGTATCTAACTTTGATAAATAACAAATTTGTCAATTTTTTATTTTCTCAATCATATTTTTGGTATCATGTCTAACTTAATTTTGAGCTGATTTTTTAGTATGCGATTTAGGTAAAGGATCATGTTTTTACTTATGGTCTTTCCCCTCTGTTGAATTAATCTGTTCCCCTTACAAAAAATCAATTATTATAAAAAGTAATTATTTATAAACATGTGGAACTATTTTTGGAGTCTATTAATAATGATATATGATTTTGTTAATAACACATATTTATTTTCTGCTTTGCAACTAAGTTTTAAAGCCTAATACCCCCAACTTCTTTTTGTATTTTTCAAATTGTTTTACCTATCCTAGTTACATTGTCCTTCCATATAAATTTTGGATTTATCTTTTCCTTACCAATGAATATATTATGGGATTCTAATACTGTACCCTGTATATGTGAACTTACTAACCATGTCAATATTAGAACTTTATGTGCATATCAATTCATTGAAAATTTGTATGTTGAATATCATGTTGCCCATAAAAATTGATAACTGTATTCTTTTCAATTTCTGTAATTTGTCTTGCTTTTTCTTACTTTACTAGAGCAACTTAAAGCTATGCTGCAAAGCAGGTTCATGTGATATATAATATGGGAAAGAGTTTGTTTAAAAATTATAAAATTACTTTCTCACATTCTTCCCTTTCTCTGATACATTGTGATAATGAAATTCTCTGTCCCACTCTTTGTACTTCTATAATTGTCCATAGCTGGTACCACAAATATGAAGATATAGTGGAAGTTTTTGTCTCAACCTTTTATGGTACTAGGTCTACTAATCTTAAAACTAGATCACTCTCTGAGTCCTGACTTCATCTGTTCCTCTGCCTCTAGTGTGAGAAGAATGCATGGGCACTAGGGCATGAAATAACAAAGTGAAAAAATAGGAAAATTAACAAAGAACTTTTGCACTAGGAATAGAAGGTTTCTCTTGGAGCACTTTCTCTCTCATTACATTCTATGCACAAACCCAACTTTCTACTGCATTTAGTTTATCCTAAAGAAGCAAAAAATATGAACTCAACACAGTTCAAAAGTACTACAAATTCAGCTGATTTTTACAAACTTAAATAAAGTTAAAATCTTAAGATAACCCAATACCTATCTATAGCTCCACAAAAAAGAATCTTACTGAGTTCTTAACATTTGATCCAGCATGCCAGTGAGACAAGTTATATAATATGTCTTGATACTGAAAGAAGGCAGAGGGAACAAATTATTATTTAGAGCTAGGCTTAATACTACTATGCCACAACATCCACAATACTCTTTCAAGTCTTCTTACAACAAAGAGCTACAATTTTGACAAAGAACCACTGCAAGCTTAAAAACTACATATGACTGAAGGAACTATAGATATTAACAATTTCCATGTTGTATTTCTTCTTTTTGAAAATACAGAACACTACATTTTCAAGCTCACTTACAGATATTCATGTGACTAAGTCAACAAAACAGGATAGGATCACAAGACTTGTGGGCAACATCAGTGAAAACTCTACACATAATTTTCTGTCTCTCTTTTCCCTTCGTATCATGAATACTGCCTACTCTGAAATATCAGGATGACTCCCAAAACTGTAGATCCCCAAATGAACTATGTTTTGTCATGTGACAATTAATATATAAATCCTTACTGTGGAAGGCCACCAAATTTCATTGTTCACTGATATTACATAGCCTGTCCTATTAAAATCAGACCTTAAAAAAATTGTACATTACTATGTATTTTAGTTTTTTTCCTCAATGTTCTGTTCTTAAATAATTCTGTCCTTACATAGACATTATTTGAGGATAGATAACCCTTACCTATTTTTCTTATTAGGTATTCTAGTACATCAGACTCAGAATACACTCAAAACATCAAATTCTTGTAAGTGCTTATACAGTGCTTGTAACTTGCATATTTCTAAGTGGAAACTACGCACATTAACATTCCCACCAGCAAAACCACACATTTATTCCTGGATGGCTATAACTAATAATGAGACTAAATCTATTACAATAACTCAATACACATAAAACTTAAACTAGGTTATACTACAATAGCATGACATCCATTAACTTTTCCCAAGGAATGAGAAAACTGAAAGGGTTCCTAAACAAGATCTGCCCTGTATTGGGTTTTCTAGACTATACTAAACCTGTTAACATCCTCAATGATGAGAAGCAACTAATTAGGGAATACCAACATAGATTCACAAGAAGAAATAATCGATTATCTATTACAGGGGCCCGGGGAGATAGCTCTGTAGAATAAGCGTTTGCCTGGCAAGTGCAGGGTCCTGAGTTCAATCCCCAGTTGCGCAAAAAAAAAAAAAAAAAAAAAAAAAAAAATTCAATTGTCTATTACAGTTCTCTATTGCAATTTAGTCATAGCCTACTTGACTCTGTAATTACATTCCATGAGTATGGCTGCAATAATGAGGTGCAATCTCAATATCCACCCTGCAGACTAAAATACTGCAACTGTCCAATGTTGGGCTTACTTATTAACAAAAGCTGCCTCATCTTTGGGTTGCAGTTCATTTACTCAGTGCCTCACATAAGCCACTTTATCCTAGCCAAAATATTGGCTGACTGACAAAAATTCAAATGGCTTCAAAATCTTCACTTCATTGTTATGCCAACAGGTTAAAGTCTAGTTTACATGATTTCCTGGCAGTACTAACTGGTCTTATATGAAGCAAGAACACGTTTCATGTTGTGTTCTATGCATTCTGTCCAAGTTTCTGGAATATCTACTTTTTCAGATAAATATCTACTTCCTGGCTGTAGTATTAATGGAAAGAATTTCTTTTAAGGCTTCAAAAGCATTCTTGATTCTACAATCACAAAAATATGAAAAAAATTTTGTCCCTATCGAAATAAGTCTTATTTCATTATTTACAATGTAGATAAAAGATCAAGAGTATGTTACTTGTGACTCCTACTTTGGGGAAAGTAGAAGTCATCTCCCCATCAAAAAACATATTTTAAAAATACATAATATTTAATATTACTGTGTATGTTTTGACACATATATGCATTTAAGCATAATGTTTAAATCAGATTATACATCTCCTCAAACATTTGTCACTGTCCTATGGTAATCACATTCCAAGTCCTTTGTGCTTTATACAATAGCACACCAGAATATTAATTTTATTCTGATTGGTCATCTCTTATAGTAGACTCTGACATTTGCATTTAAAATTGAAAACTCTGGAGGAAATATTTTTAAATAAATATAGTAATATTAAAAACAAAATTTCCTTTTGTACTCTACAAAACAGTACATGTGATACAAAAATTTTTATTTTGAACAATTTAGCATAACAAATGAACATTTGATACCAATTACAAGCATGTGCCAAAAACTTTTTCTTGACTACTTCAAGTTTGCTGTCGTTCCTGACATATTTGCCGGATATAGAATGGAGATGAGCATGTTAAAGAGGAAGCTTGTCCATCATCTTGATAACACATTCATAAATGTTGAGATTATTTCCATGAATAAATAAAATATACATTCAAGAAAAAAATGTATATTCTCAAGATGCTTATATCTGTCCATCCAAAAATACCAATAGAGATATTTAATAATCAGATTCAAATTGACCTTACTCATTAATAAAGCCAAATTGCAAAAGAAGTATCTAAAGTGGAGCAAATTCAACATATTATATCACAAATACAGAAAATGCAAAAATTCAAACTTAATAAATATCTAACATTTATACAGAAAGAGGTACACATCTTAATTCTCATGAGACAGAAAAGCCACAAGCAAAATAAGTTTACTGATATTTTCAAATAGAGTATTGAGGAATAGGTACCTGAGACTTTCATCTGTGTCCAAGCAGCAATCTACATGCAAAACCTTTTTGCATTCATAGTTCAGTGTTTAAATCATAAATTAGTTGTATTGAGGCAATTTTTTAAGATTTTTTTTTTCTACTGAGAATATAACTCAGGACCTTACAAGACCACTTGTTTTTTTTTGTTTTGTTTTCTTTTTTGTATTTTATGGGAGGGTCTACAGGGTGTTCAGGGTCTCATATTAGATCGGACTGGTAATGATCCACCTGTTTACAGTCTCCCAAGAGCTGGGATCACAGGAACATGCCACCACTCCCAGTCTCAATCACCATCTCAGTGCATCCTGGGGATGGACAAGAACACTTTCAAAGAATCATATTTGTTTTGTGCATCTTGAATGTTCTAGAAGGTAGGGGTTTTTTAAAATTTCCCTGTGAGGAATAGCTAGCAAACTTTTTCCCAATTTGTAGGCAGTCTATTCACTCAGTCATTTCTATGGCTATACAGAAGTTTTCAATTTAATGTAAAGCTGTTGGTTCTTGGTATTATTTCTTGTACAATGGGATTTTATTCAGATAGTGTTTGCCTGTACTGTACCTGTGTTTTCAAGATTTGATCTATTTTGTGTTTTAGCAGATTAAGTATCTCTGTTCTAATGTTTAAATCTTTGGTCCATTTTGATTTTAGGAATTGCAGAGTCAGAGATATGGATCTAGGTTCAACCTTCAACATGCAAATAGCCTGTTGACCCAGGACCATTCTTTAAAGAGGCTACCTGTCCTCCAGCAAAGGGATCTAGACCATCGCTTTGTCAAAATTGTGTAACTAGATGTGCCTGGAGATACTGATGTTTCATTTATGTTCTTTTATCTACAAGTCTATTTTTCCCCAATCTCGTGCTGTTTTACCATTGCAGCTCTGTAGTATAATTTCAGCCGTGGAGTTTGATAGCCGTTCCCTTGCCCTTGTTGCCCAGAATTGCTTTTACTCTTCTAGATCTCTTCTGGCTTTATATCAATTTTAGGAATGCTTTCTCCAGTTTTGTAAGGAATGTCATTCACATTTTGATGAAGAATGCATTACATCTCCCAGGGGATATGGTGCACACTTGCAATTTCAGCACACAGGAAGTTGAGATAGGAGGATTGCTTTGAGTTTGAAACCAGCCTGGGGGCTTAAAAAGTAAGCACAAGGCTAGCCTGAACTGCAGAGCGAGAACTTGCCTCCAAAAAAAAAAAAAGCAAACAACAACAAAAATTGCAATAATCTACCTAAAAGAATTTTCCATTAAATCTACAAAAAAGGTGTGGAAATATGGTTATTTTATCCCTATTGCTTCTGCCTACCAAAGAACAGGAAGTCATCTTTCAGTCTTCTGATATTCTCTTAACTCTTTTTTCAGAGCACTGCAGGTTTCATTGTTGAGGTCTTTTACCTCCTTGGTTAATGAACTGCTAAGTATTTCTATTTTCTTGATGCTACTGTAAAACATATTATTTCTCTAATTTCCCTCTAGGTGAGTTTGTTATAGGTATACAAAAACACTACTTTCAAGTGTCTTTGGATCTTGTTATGCTACTGAATCCGCTATTAGTTCCAGGAAAAGATAAAAGTTTCATAGAAAAAATACAGAAATATAAAAATTCATTAAAATTCTCCTAGAAAATTAATTTCAGTTATACAATGACCATACTGATAAATAGTACTTAAAGCCATTGTCAACTGATTTAGAGTGAGAACTCTGGATCAGGCTTTCAGAATTAGAATTCTGTTTAGTCACTTAAGTCTTTGTATTCTGAAAAAGTTACTCAATTTCTTTCTTCCCCAACATTGGGAATATATATTATTACAAGCCTATAATTTACCCTTCCTATAATTTACAATGGAACCTCAGTTCACAATCACTTTTGTTTGCAAAACATTTGGCTAGGTAAAATTTTGTTTTTGTTTGTAAACCCTAGAAAACATGCTAGTGCCCTTGTTTCCTATGCAACACAAATATGCCCATCTTTTCCAAACTCATGGAACAAACTGTGAACTGAGATACTACAGTATATCCTTTATTTTCTTTATATTTATCAGAAACAATTTATTGCCAGCATTTTTAAAAAATATTTCTGCTTGTATGTCTTTTAAGAAACTGCTAAACTGGCAATTTTGAAAGCCAGAAGTCTAATAGGATTTTTAAAAATATTCAAAAAATACCATGCATTACTGCTAAATATGCACCATATAACCTAAGATCAGATATAATACATACAGAACAAAGTTTGTAGCAAAAACACACTGACTGGTGAGAACTTTTATATAACTGTGATATACAAATAATCAACTTGTTCCAGGAAACAAGTTTTAAAACCAAAATGTCTTATGTCACACAATGAGAACAATTCATTTTGTTTTTTATTGCCTCCCTAACTTAAATGCAGTGGTTCATTTTTTAAAAAAGAGACTAATATAAGAAAAATATTTTATTTGTAACCAATGTATTGGATTATTCAATCTAAAGGAAAATAAAATCTGAACTTAATTTACTGATCATTTCTAGACAAAATACAAAAGATGTGTCAATTCAGAATTGGAGTAAAGCTTCTTGAATTAATTTATTAATTTCATTTTAGTAATTAAGTATCAAATGTCTAGTGAAAGGTAGTTTGTTGAGTTATTGTTCTCAATATTCTTTAGATTGAGTCAATCAACTAAATATAAAAAATAATAAAACATTTAAATAGTCTTGATCATTTTGGAGGATTACTTGACATGATGGTGAATAATGATAACCAAGATGAAGTAACAAAATACGCTGGCCTAATTTACTTATTGAAAAACAGATCACTTCAAAAATATAGTAAGCACTATAACAAGCTATTGGCCTGATGTAATAGTATTGATCTACTAATGTTGATTACCATTTTGGTATCCTAAGAAAGACTATTTATAAAAAAAATGAAATGAGCTGTATTATACCTGGATATTTCAATACTACAAGGAAAGCTAAGACCAATAACTAAGGAAAAAACATCTTAAGCCCTTCCAAATTTCTATGACTTGGTATTGATGTTGTTATGGTTTGTGTATAGGTGTCCCCCCACAGCCTCATGCAGTCTTGGGGCAGCTTCTG
>NDGN011431432.1:0-10973 GCA_002564285.1 Tympanoctomys barrerae | reverse complement strand
GAGATAGTTCAGTAGAATAAGCACTTGCCTGGCAAGCACAAGGGCCTGAGTTCAATTCCCGGTCCGGCTCAAAAAACAAAAACAGGCAAACAAAAAAAGCTACTTTAATTACTAGTTATTTTATATTGAAGGATTTTGGAAGACATTGGAAGAGGCTTTACTCCGCTGTTTCCTTGACTGCTTAAAGTCTAGACTGCTGAGGAAGAAACCGACCTTCTCAAATTTTCATTAATTCATCTCATGTTCCAGGAAGAAAGATTCAAGTCCCTTAATATACCTGGAAAGACTTCTGTCACACATCACTGTCTTCTCTTTTGGCCCCACTCGGTACTTCAGAGAATAATCCACTACCTGTTCTGCGATCCAGTGAACTTCAGCCCAGGTCCTGGTGCGCTTCTCCAGACCTTTTGAGGTTTCCTGAAGTCATTCATTGTCCCACTGAAACTTGTAGTGTATGTAGCTTGTCTTTCTTTCTCCCATGGAAGGAGTTCCTAGCCATTTACTTCATGTTGGGCAAAGTCCTTTGTATTTGCCTCTTTGGACATAATAATCTATAGTTATTTTCTCCTACTCAATCTGTTCTTCTAGTGAAATTTAAGAGGGTAAAGAGAAGCTTGTCCTTCTGCCGTTACTCTGGGAAGCAGAATGTGGAGAATTCTTAGGGTGATGGAAATTTCTTTTGAGAGGATGTAGATTATAAATATGTATGCATTTGTCAAATCTCATTAGTTTAAGGCCATATAATGCTTATTTATTGGGCTGCGGAGATAGCTTGGTAAACTAAGTGCCTGTCTGGCAAGTGCAAGGTCCAGAGTTCAATCCCAGGTACCACATGCTGTGCCAGCCCCAGAATCCTGGGTGTGTCGTGCCAGCCCCAATACTGGGCATGGTGGTACATACCTGTAATCCCACCGCTAAAGAGGCTGAGACAAGAGGATCACTACAAGTCTGAACTGCATAATGAGACCATGTATAAAAATCAAACTAAAACAAAGCTTATTTATTGTACATGTATTTTACCTAAAAATGAATAACCCTGTTCAATCCCAGGTACCTCATACTGTGCCATGTGGGTATATTTTTCTCAGTGGTGTGGTCAACAATTTTGAAACTAACTTGTGCATATGCTGTTATATATTCTAGACTTGACAGAATTAGTATAAGCTGGGGGAAGTGCAACACCATCTCCTAACCACTCACAGAAATGAAATCGTGGAATCTCCACTGCCCTTCAGGAACTCCATAAATGCATGACTGAGCAGACAGCGGTGAGGAACGTGCTTACTCGCTGAAAGGCTAGCCACACAGAAGGCAGAGATGGGAACCCGGGGGTAGGAGTCTATGGGCTGGCCACGGGATGGGGCTGGGGGCCCAGATTGCCACCCAGTCAGATTTTATTTCTTCAACAAATGTGAAAGTCTGCCTCCTCCTGGGGTGCTCTGAACAAATTAATCTATTTCCTCTGACTTATTTTATGCCTACTTTTGGGGGTAGTGTGTTGTGGTATACTTTTATTCTCTTTATATTTTGTGGTCCGGGCTCTTTAAAAGTTCTTTTTATTTTCCTTAGTAATTTATTATATATTCTAAACTTGTTTT
Source organism: Tympanoctomys barrerae (assembly GCA_002564285.1). NCBI lineage: Eukaryota > Metazoa > Chordata > Mammalia > Rodentia > Octodontidae > Tympanoctomys > Tympanoctomys barrerae. The sequence continues at coordinate 9,375 of NDGN011431432.1, read as the reverse complement.
AATAGATCAGATTTAAGCCCCTAGGACATAGGTGGCAAAACTACGGCATGCCACAGAGGACACACAAAACCCTCTTGGTCATTGCGCGAGTGAAGTCACCGCAGGCCAGTAGGTGACCTGGCTGCTACACGTGCTGCTCTCAGATTGATAAAGCCTGAGCCAATGACTGGCAATTATCAGCCTAGGTGCAGCAGCGAAGGTGACATTAACTGTAAGAAAGCAAGCCAAACATAATCTTGTGCTTTTCAAGAAAAAGCTATTTGCATCATTGAAAAGTCTGTTACTGTGTCTTTAAGACCACAGATTTTAATATGAATCGCTTTTCTTTTGTTTTCTTTATGATCTTACTTTCTTCGTTTTACTTTTTATTCTATGGGTCCATTTTAGATATACACAGCGATCCCACTCATCACAGGGACTTGGTACCTGTACGTTGTTTCTTTTCTTCCCATTAAAACCTCAGCATTCAGGTCTCACTGCGGTGTTGGCACTTGGCGATAAATAGGTGGGTTTGGGGGCGCAGTTTAGGCTCTCGTCTCTAATAGGTTTGCCATCGCCGCTCTGGCTGATATGCCAAAGGAAGTTATGGTGACCCTCCTCCTGCCTCCAAGCGCCTCCTCCTGCAGATCACGGGCCTCCACGCTAGAAAGCAAAGCTGTGGAGACAAGATACGCACTCCAGCAATGCTCTGCGTCTCTTAGATATCACAAACGAATGCGCAAGGAATGAGCTAACGAGGCCTGGGGAGACAGATTTCCTCCCTCAGAAAGCCTGCAAGGAGAAACGGTGTTCAGCCAGTTTTGTGTGGTTGACCCTCTTCCTGTTCTGGCTGTGTCCATTCCCGGCCTCCCCGTTTCAGGGCAAAAGCTCAAGTGTTCATTGGCTGTGATTAGAGTTGTTTAAATCTAGCATCTGTTTGTAATTAGTGTAAATCCTTCCAAGATTGTGACATATGATGAATTCTAATCTTTTGTTTCCAGAGGCATTGCACATGTTTTTCTAATTTGTTTTCATAGATATTTCCTAAGATTTATTGAGCACTTTTTGTGGCTTTTGAAAAAAGCAATGTACGATACTAACATTTGAAAAACACAGAAAAACTCCAATCTCTCTACACAGAATTACAGTTTTTAGATTGTTTTATATATATATTATTCCAGTTTTGATTTTATATCTTTTTTTTTTTTTTTTTTTTATTTAGTACAGGGTCTACAGGGTCTCACACAGATCAGACTCAACGTGAACCTCCTGTTTTCAACCTCACAAGTGATGAGATTACCGGCTTGTACCACCACACCTAGTCTCAATTGCCATCTCAGGGTGCCCTGGGGACAGGGTCAGCATGGCAGGTTGGGATAGAGCCTTGGTCCCTGCATCTAGGAAGGCGCTTTAATCCACTGAGCTAGCTGGCTGGTCCTTTTATATCTATTTTTCTGTGAACTGTTGTAACTAGATGTTAAAAATCTATATATAGGTCATAAACATTTTTCAATTACTATCTCTCAGCATAATTTTTGTTGTTACTTAATGTTTCATGTAATTTTAGAAAATTAATTTTAAATTTATTAGCAGAGTTGTGCTGGTATTTTCTTTTCATGTAGCAATATTATCTAAATCATGCATATATTAACTTTCTTATTCTTAAATTTATTTGCATTTTATTCCTTTTATTTTGTAATAAATTATGTAAGGCTTTTTTTTTACCTTTTTAAAAAAATCAAGCTTCAAAATATATTTGGTAAAACTTTATTTCGAATGTACATAATTGAATAAGCATTATAGAAAGCTCCTAAATACCCATTATAATGTTTACATGTTGCTCCATTTATATTATATTATATATGTGTGTGTGCATATGTGTGTATATATACATGCATACAATATGATGTGTATCATATCTCTCCTACTATTCTATATTTTTTTATGGACAGTAATTTGAGAGTAAGTTGAACATATTACACCTATTTTTATCTAAATACTTTGTTTATATTTTCTAAGAAGAGATTTTACTTAATAATGTAGTTGTCAAAATTAGGACATTAGGGGAGGAACCTGGCCCTATTCCCAAAGTAAAGAGAGGAGTGCACTCCCGCCAATCCTGTGCTCATGAATTCTAGGCCCACACATCCATGAGGTGAAAGCCAGTTGTGGGTTTTGTTTATCCTACTCACCGGGCAGCTGCCCAATTAGCCAATCTGGTTGTGAATGAGGCCCAGGAGAAAAGGTAAGATCTGGAGAGCTGACAGCTCCAGAGAGAAATAACACACCTGGCCAGCAATTCTAGCTCCAGGCAAAGTCCATGGCTACTGTAAACTAAAAACAAACAAACAAACCAATCAGCAGAGATTTACTTTTGAAAGTGAGGGCTTGACAGCTGGAGAAGAAGCCCAGCACAGTGCATGCCATATTGCCAAGGGGGGTTTAATCATATACCACTTGGGGAGGGAGCTGCCCTAGACCAAGTCACAAACGACTACAGATCAACTCCACTTCAGGATTTCCAGGGCTTCCCTGCCACAGTGTCTGGATAACAGACATCCGACATCCCACATCCTCGGGAGAGACCCACAGAGAGGATGCAAGTGAGTTGTGAGCCCGGAGAGAACACAGGCCCTGCCCTGGAGGGAGAAACCAGGCCTAAGTGATTGTGGTTTAGAGAGGAAGCTGAATCTGAAGTGTGGTGATTAGGTCTGGTGATGGTGTGACTGAATGCCCATCTTACACCCTTCAGCAAGGAGAGAACAAAGGGTTAACTGTTCTTATCTCAAGACCCAGCAAGGCTACTTTCACAGGCAATCTGGATTACACAAAACAGAGAGATCCCTGGAGCTAGGAGGACACCTCACAAATCCACAGGCTGTAAAGTGAGGCAGAGAAAATCCTGACTTGCTGGATTCCAAGCCTACAGATCATTTAAAGAAACCACGCATTCATTTCAAAACACGGAGAATTTTTTTCTTAAAAAAAAGATTTTTATTAGTACATTTTAGGAATACATCATGGTCACATTTATCATAGGGAGCCTGTACTTGTACGTGTCATAAGTTGATTCTTTTTCTTCCTCTTCATTCCCCTACCTTCCCTTCAAACCTACTTCCCTTCCTTATTCACCCTTTTCCCTTTTCCCTCCCTCCTTCCCTCCCTCCCTCCCTCTCTCCCTCCCTCCTCTCTTTCCTCCTCCATCTCCCTTTTCCCCCCAAACATTTGAATATTTTCTTCCCATTTCACATTATCTATTATAAAGTTTGGTCTTTATTTGAACTTTTGGTTTCTCACACCAGAGAAACAATATAGTATTTACACATGTGTGTTGAATGTATTTCACTGAAGAATATGGTGCATCCATATTCTTGAGACCTAGAAATGTCTCGTTTACCCTTTTTTTTTTTAATGGTATTCCATTGTATAAAAACACCACATCTTTTTGTATCCATTCACCAAGTTGATGGGCATTGAGGCTGTTTCCATGATTTAGCTACAACAAACTGCACCTCATAAACATGATAGTGCATACATCACTGTGGTATGAGGCTTTTAATGCTTTCCAGAAGATACCAAGAAGGGGAATAGCTAGGTCAAATGGAATTTTTGGTCCTAGTTTATTCAAGAATCTTTCACAGGAATTGTACCAGTCTGCACTCCCACCAACATTGAAGAAGGGTTCCTTTCCCCCCACAGCCCTGCCAACATTTGTTATTGGTTGATTTCTAAATAATAGCCATTCTTTCTGGGGTGACATAGACTATCAGAGTTGTTTTAAGTTGCACTTTGCAAAGTACAATGATGTTGATATTTTTTCATATATTTACCATTTCTATTGCTTTATGAGAAGTGTCTGTTTACTTCAGTTGCCCACTTTTGGATAGGTCTTTATAATTTGGAAGAATCTGATTTTTCTGCATTCTCTATATAATCTATATAGTAATCTTTTGTCTAAGGAACAACTGGCAAAAGGTTTTCCCCACACTGTGGGTTGTCTCTTCACTCATGGTGATTTCTTTTGCTTTGAACATCTTTTAAATATAATGAGATCCCAATTGTGGATGGTGATACTTCCCGTGCAATCAGAATTTTGTTCATAGATTTTCTGTCTACAGCAATGTCTTCAAGTGTTCTACCTATTCTGTTTTCCAGCAGACTTAAAGTTTCTATCTTAATATTTAGATCTTTGATCCTCTTCAATTTTAGTTTAGTGTATGTGGAAAATATGAGTCTAATTTTAATCTTTGGTATGTGCGAGGCCAGTTTTCCAAGCATCATTTATGAAAGAAGCTATTTTCTCCAAAGGTGTCAGACACCTTTGTAAAAGGTACTTTAGCAAAGTATGCCTGGAGTTATTTCTGCATCTTCTAACCTGCTCCTTTCAACTTCTGGTCTGTTCCTTCATCACTGCCATGCAGATTTTATCAGAGTAACTTTATAGCATGATTTCAAGTCAGGAACTGTTATGCCCCCTGAATTACTTTTGTTGCCCAGAATTGTGTTTGCTCTTTTAGGTCTATTCTGGTTCAAATGAATTTTGTGAATGCTTTCTCTAATTCTGGGAAGTATGCTAATGGTATTTTGATTTGGATTGCATTAAATCTGTAAAAGAATTCTGGTAGTATGGCTATTTTAACTACGTGTTTGTTTCAACCCAAGAGCAAAAGCTATCTTACCATTTTCTGATATCTTCTTCGTGCTCCCTCTCAGAGTACTGTAATTTTCAATATAAAGATATTTTTAGGCTGGCCAAATAGCTCAGGTGCAGGAGCCAGAAGTTTGATCCCCCAGCCTTCCATACCAGTCCTGCCTCCTCCAGAGTGCCCTGAGACAGCAATAAGCCTGGGCATGGTGACACGCACTTGTAATCCCAGCTCTTGGGAGGCTGTAAACAGGTGGATCACTATGAGTCCAGTCCGATCTAGTAGTGAGACCCTGAACATCCTGTAGACCCATAAAAATACAAAAAAAAAAATTTTTTTTTACTTCCTTTGTTAGATTGGTTTCTAAGTATTTTATTTTTTGTACTATTGTGAAAGATGTCCTTTGCCTAATTTCTCTCTCAGTACATTTGTTGTTTGTGTACAACAATTCTATCGCTTTTTGAGTGTTGGCTTTGTTCCCATTTATGCTACTGAATTTAGTTACTAAATCTTAAATCTTTTAGTTATACATTCATTTTTGGTTGACATGAGGCCCAAGACTACAGAATCACTCAGAAACCTAGCTTACCAGGGCCTTATTGTGGTAGCATTTCCTCTCACCCCCTCCCCGAATACTGTAGTTTTAATTGTAGAGATCTTTTGCTGCCTTCATTAGATCGATTCCTAGGTGTTTCATTTTGTTGGATGCTATTGTGAAAAATGTTGTTTCCCTAATTTCTCTATTCCTATTTTCTGTAGGTTTTTTTTTTTTATCATGAATGGGTATTGGACTTTGTCAAATGCTTTTCCTGCATCTATTGATATGACCTATGGTTTTTGTTTTTGACTCTGTTCATATGTTGTATTAAATTTATTGATTTGCATATATTGAACCATCCCTGCATCCCTGCTATGAATTCTACATGATCATAGTATATAATCTTTTTTTGTGTGTGGCCAGCTCAGCCCACCCCAGGGGGTGGGTCTGGCATAGGATGTGGTGCCAGGGATCAAACCATGGTCCCTGAGTGCTCACCTAAGCTTGCCTAAGCAGGTGCTTTAGATTGCTGAAGTATCTCACTGGCCCAGTCATAGTATATGACCTTCTGATGGATTGTTTCATTCTGTTTGTTCTTTCTTTCTTTCTTTCTTTCTTTCTTTCTTTCTTTCTTTCTGTTTGGCTAAGAGTTTGTCAATTTTATTTAATCTTTCAAATAATGAGCTCTTCAATTCGTTAATTCTTTGTATTGTTTTCTTAGTCTCTTTTGCATTAATTTCTTCTCTGATCTTCATAATTTCTTTTCTCCTATGAGCTTTGGGCTTAACTTACTCTTCTTTTTCTAGAAGTTTGAGGTTCAACATGAAGTTATTTGAGTTTATTCTATTGTCCAGATATGGGTAGTCACTGCTATAAATTTCCCTCATAGAACTGTTTTCATTGTATCCCGTAAGTTCCAGTAACTTGTATTAGCATTATCAGTCAACTGTAGAAACTGTCTAATTTCTTCTTTAATTTTATTTGTGATCCACTAGTTTCTCAGGATGGTGTTATTTAATTTCCATGTGTTTATGAAGTTCTCATGGTTTCTTTTGCTATTTGTTTTTAATTTCATTGTACTGTCATCTAAAAATATGCATGGGATAATTTCAATTCCTTTGCACTTCATTAAGTATATTCTGTGAGCTAGCATGTGGTCTATTTTGGAGAATATCCCATGTGCAGCTGAGAAGAATGTGTACTCTGATATTGTCTAGTGAACACTCTGTAGACATCTACTTCATTTATTTATTCAGAAGTTTGTTTCAGTTCTAATACTTCATTGTTGATTTTTTTTTCTAGTTGATCTGCCTGTTTGTGGCAGTGTGGTATTGAGGTACCTCAATATAATTGCATTAGTGTTTATTTTATTTTCATGCTCATGAATTTTTTTTTTTTACATAGTTGGGTGTACTGGTATTTGATGATTACATCTTTTTGGATTTTTCCCTTTACAAATATATAGTGATCTTGTTCCTCTCTCTTAATTAGTCTTGACTTGATATCCAGCTTATCTGCAAGTAGAATAGCTAACCCAGCTTATTTCCAGGTTACTTTAATTATTTTACATAATTTGTCTTTTAGTCTATGAATTTCTTTTTGAATACAATGTGTCTTTTAAAAAATTTAACACATTGTTGGATTTTACTTCTTTTTGTTTTTGTTTTTTTTTAGCAGAACCGGGGATTGAACTCAAGCCCTTGCGCTTGCCAGGGAAGTGCTTATTCCACTGAGCCATCACTCCGGCCCCGGATTTTACTTCATGATCTATTCTTCCAGTCTGTTTTTTTTTTTTTTTTGGATTGGTGAATTGAGACCATTAACATTGATTGTTATAACTGATAAATACTGACTTTTCCTCATTATATTATTTTCCTATTATAGGCTCCCTTTTGTCTGCTCTGCTTAGCTGTTTACCTTGCCTGGTCGATCCATTCTGTTGAAGGTCATGGAGATGTAGTCTTTGTTATCTCTTTCATTTATTGATTTATTTATTTAATTTTAAAGAGAAAAAAACCAAAAATGAAATGAAAACAACAAAGACAAAAACAAAACAAAACAAAAACAAAAAAGAGATACAGGGCTGGGGAGATAGTGCAATGGCTTAAGCTCCTGCCTGTTAAGTTCAAGGTCCTGAGTTCAATCTCTGGTACACACACACACACACACAAAAAAAAAAAAAACCCAGAATTTCAAAATGTGAAGATAGCAAATTAACAAGTTATTATATTATATATTGTTGTCTTCAATATGGTTGCAGATTTAAGAATGCAAGATTGATCAAACAATGAAACATTAATTGTTCCTTTCAAAAAACAGAAATTACTAGCACTATAATCTTAGCTAATATCTATATATCTATGTATCTACCTCTCTATCTATCTTTCCTTTCTTCTTCCATTCCAGTTGTTCCTTCCTTTTAAAAGAAGATAAGTATAACAACTTATTAACTTATTCTAGGATGTCTTTCAGAACATTTTGGAATGCTTATTTGGCATTCATGAATTTCCCCATCTGATTTCTCCATCAATTTTGAAAAATAATTTTTCAAAATATATTAGTTGTGTTGTGTGAAAAGAAAGAAGGTTAGCAAAATACATAAATCAAAGTTGGAGACTTATTTTAGGGCTTGGAAAACTTCACTCCAAGCTCCTCTTGACTTGAAGGTTTGTGTTGAGAAGTCCACTGTGAGTCTGTTGGACTTTCCTTCATTGATGCTTTGCTTCTTTTGTCTAACAGCTTTTAATATTCTTTTCTTGCGTTGACTTTCTTGAATCTTGAGTATTACATGCCTCACTTTTTTATTGTAGCTAATTTGATTTCTATATGCCTCACTTATTTGTATGTTAAATTCTTTTTCAAATATTTGAATGTCAGATTCAACAAAAATAAGAACTCAAAAAGAGTCAGACAGAAATATCTGAAACAAAAACTATATAGAATTCATAAGTTGCAGAACTGACAAATAGGAAAATAGAGTGTCTGGTATTGAGGATAAAATGGGGAATTACAATGAAGAGCTCAAAGGAAAACAGAGAGAGAATTAGAGAGAGAAAGAGAATTATCTAGCAACTACTAGATGACATTAAAGGACCAATCTAAGGCTAATTGGAGTTAGAAAAAAAATAAAGGATGACAAGATGGATTTGCTGCCATGTTTTCAGAAATCATAGAAATTTCTCTAATATAAGAGGTTAAAATAAAAATAATGCTTATAACACGCCAAAAAAATAACAACAACAATTAAAAAAACTCACCAAGGCATAGCCTCATGAAATAACCAAATATCCGGAAAAAGATAATTTTAAACGTGGCTAGAAAAAAATCATATACAAATGTAGTCAGTTAGAATCACAGCAGATTTCTCTACATAAATCCTAAAGGCCAGGAAAGCTTGGAGTGAAGTATTGCAAAATCTAAGAGCAAAACACTTTCAACCCAATTTATATTATCCAGAAAAGTTAGCCTTCAAAATAGATGGAGAAATGAGCTATTTTCATGAAAAATAAGCAGCTAAAAAGATTTGTAAGTAATAAACAACACTTGAGAGTACTTAAGAACATTTTAGGCAGACTACCCAAGATGAAAATGCCTGGTATTTATCAAAGTCCTTTAGATAGAACCTCTGAAGAGTATCTCTGACTTCCTGTCAACAGCTACAAGCCTTTTCAGGCTGAAGAAACCAGAGCAGCCATCACCCATGTTTCCCTCAGAGCAGGTCAGGTTATTTCTTCAGAGGAAGAATTGTAAGCAGTTGAGTTAGCTAGAAATACAGAGCTGGGCCCTTGAAGGTGACAGTATGGAAGACAAGACTTTGCAACTGTAGGAGAGACAGAAACTCCCTGCTGTAGGCCAAACCTCAAGATAAAAGATCAAACAATCGCAGCCACATGCTTCTCTGGGGAGGGACAGCAGGGATCGATATTCTAAATAGATAGCAATCACCTTGATGAAACCAGAAAGAGTGACTAATGCAATCCCCTTTGGGTAAAGCCCCTGTTCTATACTCCTGGCTGCTTGCTAAGTGACTCACTTCCCCATTTGATCTTGTTTAAAACATTTTACCCAAGCAATTATTCTTATTGGATGACCATAGTTTTGTACCACCTCATGCGCAAGTTCCCCTGTTTTCCACCTTAGACCCACTTCACCTCATGGTTTTGCTCTATAAAAATCCCTAGAAAAGGCAGATTCCTGGGCAACCCACTTGGG
>NDGN011431423.1:0-13344 GCA_002564285.1 Tympanoctomys barrerae | reverse complement strand
GTGCTGGGGCCAGGGCTTCCCTTCTCTGACCTCAGCCCCTGGTCTCTAGACCTCTGCACACCTCATGAGGAGAGGCAAGGCTCTGTCTCTGGCAAAGATGGAATTGCTTCTCTGCACATGGGGTGCTTGCGCTATAAATAAGCTCCTCTCCCTTCCCACCCTGTCCCTGTCTGCTCAGTTTCTAAGCTCACGACAGCCTGGGGAGCAGAGGGAGCAGCCCAGTCCTCACATCCATCCTCTTCCTCCTGATTATTTTACCCAATCACACTTAATAGCTGCCTGGCTTTTGGCTATAGCCTAGTATGTAATAACCTGCAATTATTGTCCACTTAAGCTGTCCCCAGGGCCTTGTCTGCTGCACTGCCCAGCCGCCACCACCGGCCTGCTGATTTCCCTGTCAGAGTCACCGCCAAGGGGAAGAAAGCCCCCAACAGGGCTAGCCTGGCAACCTGCTTGGCAGGGCTACCACCTCCATGGCAGCAGCTTCCCTGGGATTGGAGACCCCTCCAGAGGGGAGCAGAGGTGACCCCTCTTGCCCCCAATATTATTCAGCCTAGGAGCCCCACCTGGACTTTGGGCTCTTCAAAGCCTTCCTTGGCCTCTAGCTGCTGCCCCTGTCCACACACTGCCCTCATTGCAGCCTTCATAACTTTGTTTGGTCTCCTCAGCTGCTTAGTACAGACCAGCTCCATAGAGGAGCTCTATCCATCCTTCCCCTCTGGATTCTTCTAAGGCAGACATTGGCATTTCACCTACCAAGCTATGGAAGATCAGAGAGACTAGGGGTCTTTTTAAGGGTCACACGGCCAGGAAATGGCACTGAATATTCAAAATTATATGGCTGATTCTGTTCCTCACTTCATGAATTCTATGCTATGCGCTTTGCCATTTCCTTCCTTCATAACAAGCTCTGCCCTGCCTTGTTGTCTTTGCTGGCTGCCACCTCCTCAGACAGATGTCCTTTGCCACTGCAGCAGCAACAGGCTTCCTGCTCTGAGCCTCCATAGCTTGTAAGTTAGCACCAGGTTCCCTTGGTCCCCTTTGCGGGGAGGGTGAGTTCTCCTGACATGGTCTTGTAAGCCAACTCTGCACCAACTACCAGGTTCTCTGCTTCCTGATGCTGACTTGTGTCTCATAAACTTGACTCACGCATCCCCGTCAAGGTGGGCATGAGTTGGGCCATCTGTAGCACCACCTACATGGCTGTGCTCTGGGTACACACGGTGATAACCAAAGCCACCATTGGAGGGTGCTCCTGGATGTCTATGGGGATGTAGAGATGATTCTGAGAGCTCTGGTATTTTCACGCCACTCTGAATCTAATAATTAAGTGACCAGAGACAAAAGTGGGTCTTCAGATGCGACCCGATGCCTGCTGCTTTCAGGGCTGGCTGTCTTGGTGGATGTCTGTGGGTTTCGTCAGTGCTCGAGTCTCGTGCTCACATCTGTGGTCTAGAGGATGGGGTGAAGGTGGGCAGAGGGGCCTGGGGACATCCAGGCTGTTGTCTGCAGATCCAGGAGTCTCACAGATGGTCAGGCCAGAGACCCACGGGCTGAGCAGCCCAGGATGGAGGCGCTGTATCTTCTTGGTCTACACCCTGTTCAGGATCCAGGCCTGGTCACACTTTGCTTGGGACCTCTTCACTGGCACTTGTGTTGTTTCAGACTTTTGTCTTGCAAACAACTATCATCAAAAGGTTTTGCTGGGAATAGTCTAGGGTTGCCTGAGGCCTTTTCTGGCCATTCAAATCTTCAGCTAGTTAAGTCCAAAGCTGGCCTGAAGGCAAACTGGCCCACAGAAGAGCTCAGCCTCTCCTCTCCTGTGCCAACCAAGAATGGGATCCTTTCCCTGACCACTGAGCTGAGGGATGCAGAGCAGGGATGCAGAGCCCAGCCACTATGTGCCCTGACCCTGTCCCCCTTTCCCCAGCAGCCAGCCAGCACCTGCCCTTTGCTCTCCTGCCTGTCCTGCTCTGCCTTAAGGCTACAAAAACCCCTTGTTCCTGATGTTTAGCCTTGGAGTGGACTTCTCAGGAGGGGGCTGGGAAAGGTCCCTCAGAGGAGGAGCACAGGGGAAGAAGGAAGGTGCCAGAACCACCACCTGCCACCTGCAGCAGTAGAGGACCACTGAGAAGGCACAGTGACACGGTGGTCTCTTCTCCCCTGAAGCCGGTTCACTTCCCTGGCTTTGCTGTACAGTCTCACTCACGCCAAAGGAGAAAAAGACTTCAAACCTGCTGTTCACATGCCTCACTCTGCTGTAGTCTAGGCTGGCAGAGGCAAATCCTCCACCTTTGTCATTTTCCTCCTCTATGTTCTAGCGTAGATGGCCACCAAGGTCAGGGACTCTTACTCATGCTTTGGATGGGAAGCATCTTGGGTCCTACTTGCACTTGTACTGAAGGCAAGTGTGTGTGTGTGCTGGGGCTTCAGTGCACTCTATGGAGTATGGCAACGGGTCTCTCCAGGGACCTAGAATTAGCAGCCCATATTGGCTGGCATGCTCACAGGTAGCTCGGAGTCCCAGCCCTTGTGGCAACAGAAGGCCATCCCATCCTTGCCCTGGGGACCTGGGATGAACCTTGGCTTCTTCTGTCTCCTCTTGAATTTCTCCTGGAGAAGGCAGCCTGGAAGCCACTGGGATTCTCCAGCACCTCGAGCAGGTGCATGGATGGGAGTGGCTGAGAGATAAATCTATTTAAACCTTTACCATTCTGCCTAAACTCACTCCTCCTTACACTTCCGGAGGATGGCCTTAGGTCTCCCAGAGCTACCCCAGCAAGAGGGGAGCCCAGTGTCACAGCTTTCTGCTTACTCTGAAACATTTGTCCTTAACTTTTTCACTGCTTCAGGATTAGCTCTGAACTGGGAAGAAGGGGCAGGCTGGTGGGCAGCAAGATCAACAGCCCCTTCCTATCTTCTGTCCACAGATCAGGGGCAGCTTCTGCAGGTCTGTCTCCCTGGCCCTGTGTTGGGCAGGGGACCCTGGAGGTGGTCCTATAGTTTATTTGCTCTGTGGTACAGCTTGGGGTTGGCCCAGAGCACATGTCACTAGTGTCCCTGAGAGCTGACAGTGAGCTTTGGCGTCTGCTTAAGATACTCATGATAATAAGAAAAATTTTCCTCTGAGGTGGCTTTTAAAACTAGTCTTGCTCATTCAAAGAGTAAATCCTTAGCTACCTAGGAGGCTTGACAATCTAAAATGATTCGTTTGTTAAGTATTTAGGTTAGCTGAGATTAGCATTTTATAGCATGTAGAAGAGCTCTGAGTATGAATTGAACAGGCACGTGTTGTATTAGAGGCTGTGGCTGTTGCCGTCAGCTGAGGCACCCCTTCCACACGGCACCCGCTGTCCCATGTGTACGCATGTGTCCATGTTTGTGAGGGGCACACAGGCAAGCACATCTGCTTCGCAGGGGTTCATTGTGTTTTCTTTGTGCTGCTAGTGCTTTTGGCCTCTGGGGGTGCTCTATATATACAGATGCAGAATTTGAGAAATAGGATTTTCAAGCTGAAAGGAACCTTGGATATCTTCTAAGCTACTTTTCTCATTTTACCCTTTTGGCAAATGACATCCAGAGAGGTGATGTGATAACTTCTTCAGGGTCAGCTAAGGGCCCCTATGCATTTACTATCAATACATATCTGTTTGCTCACTGTTATGTATTTCTTTGTTTTTCTCTGTTCCTCTTCTCAGTCAGTCAGTCATTTAGTCAGTCATTCATTCATTCAGTCAGTCTGTCCTCCATTCCCTCCTGCTTTGTGCTTCTGGGCTGGAGCAGTGGAGATGCAGGCTGCTCAGCAGCTGGCCAGATTGGGCCCACCTCTTGCTGGGGAGGTGCAGGCCCCGGCTTCCCTTAGTGTTCTGACTAAAGGAGCAATGTCTCCCTCCCTGGGGACTTGCAGGGAGGAGGGAGGCAGGGTTGGCCCCACAGTTATGCAATCTGTTTTCAGTGGGGCCCTCCTTCCCTGGCTCCCTCCTCCAAGCAGCTGACTTTATTTTAGTGGGAAGAAGGGGGTGACCTCGGTAGCATTCCTCCTTCCTGATCCTTTTCTCTCAGTTGTACATGCCATTTGCCTCACAGCCAGCAGCCCAGGAAACGCTCTTCCTTCCCTAATCTTGGAATCCTGATGCAGACGCTTGGCTCTCAGTTCTAAACAACAGACTGTAGAGACAACTGTTTTGACTAATCTCATTTTCCACAGAGACTTGGAATTTCTGATATCGAGTAGCCCTTCAGTGTCCTGCTTTCCTCTCACATGTGTTGGAGGAATCCATCCACTAGCATCCGAGTGCTTCTCCAACAGGTCTGGCCATGGCTGGTGACAAGAGCCTGTGGCTCCACATGGCAGCCAATTCCTCTAAGAAGTCCTACATTATGCATTTCTTCCAAATCGGCCCCTGTCTTTTTCTTCCCTTGTCACATTTAAAAAAAATTGGTTGTTACAGGGTCTCACTACATAGCTTGGACTCGTGGTGATCCTCCTGCTTTCAGCCTCCCCAGCGCTGGGATTCTAGGCATGTGCCACTACGCCCCCTCCCCCAGGGGGGCAGGGGCTGGTGCATCATGTGGTGCCAAAGATCGAACTGTAGTCCCTGCGCTTGCCTAAACAGGCACTTTCGTCTGCTGAGCTATCTCACAGACTCCCCACTGCCACATGTTTTGAAAGAGTAGCTGCCTCTATTTACTCCTCTACTTTTTTCTCTTTGGCCAGCAATACTCCAAGGTCTTCCCTCTGACTTTGCCAAACTTATCCTCACTGAAGTTAGCCACTGGTGGCTCCCTAAGGACCAAATACCATGACTAATTTTAGTCATCATCTTAATGCTCTTCACAGGGTTCTCTTTGAAGCCAACTCTCAATTTTCCAAGACATACTTATTTTCTTTGTGTGTGGCCATGTCCCACGTAATGTTGTCAGTTGAGTATGTCCACTTCCCTTTGCTTACTGAGCTCCAGCCCCTTCTTTAAAACTTCAAACTCTTCCTGAGAAGAACCACAGACTCAGGAACCACTCCCACTTGTCACCAAGTCCTGTTGCTTCTACCCCAGCATCATTTGCCTCCTACCAGCCCCTCATCTGCCTCATACTATTGCCACAGTCCTCTGACCATCTCTTTTCTTTGGCTTTGCCTTTTCTGACCCACATGTACTTTGCTCTGGATGCAGAAAGAATTCTCCAAAACATAAATCTGGTTTTGTCAGTTCTTTCCTTAAAAGCTCCCTGTTGCTTCCAACATACAATGTGCTCTCACCAGCCTGGTATTCGAGGGTCTTCATAGCCCACTCCATCTCATCTGCCTTCCCTTTAAGACCCGTTACTTGTGTCTTTCTTCCCTTTTTCCTGAACACCCAGTCCCAGCTCACACCACCCTCATCCCCTTTACTCCCATGGTCTCCCTCACTCCAAGGCCCTGCCTGGCATCCTCTTTCCCTTGGTTGCTAGCTTATTGCTGTTCAGTTTTTACTTCTTTGCTTAAACATCGTTGCTGCAGGGAGCCCTTGCTTGCCTGACTACAGAGGCTATGACAGGGAAACCACTGTGCACTTTAGAGGTACTGTGCACTTCTATGGCCATTTACACAATTGTAATTGTCGTTTGAGTTGAAATTACTGCTGATTCCTTCTCTTTCCCTGCCTCAGTAGACCAAGAGCTCCTTGAGGGCATGCCTGCGCCTTTCCCATCCTGTTCTATGCATCTCAGTTCTGGCACCCTCCGTGAGCAGTGAACACTCATCTGGCTGCAGGACTGGAGAGTCTCCAAAGTGAGGCTAAGTGGGATCTTGATCCTGTAAGTGGGTGCTGAAGGGCACCCTTGCTGCGATGATGGTTTGATCCCAGTCTGGTTCAGGAAGATCAGCTGGGGAGTGAGTTGCAGGGTAGAGTGACAGCAGGCAGGACCAGGGACCAGCAGGACACCAGCAGCAGTACAGGGCCAGGTAATTTTTCCATTCCTATCCCGTGTGCTTCTCATGGAGACCAGGAGATGGTGGCAACTAGTGTGTAATTGAAACTGAACAGAATCCAAGAATAGGATTATAACAAGCTCAACTCATAACTGTGAAATGATCTTTCCCTATTGTGGGGAACTGTTCATTCACTTTCTGTTCTTTCAAAACCTTATTTCATTCCTTGGTCACATTAATTCCTGCTAGGGTAGACTCCAGGATAGGCTTCTCTATGTTTGGAATACTGTTCCTATCTAATTAACTACTACCTTGTTAATGTTATTAGTCTCTGAGATACATATAGAACTTTCAGACTTGTTTGGAGGTTTTAATATTAGAAAAGAATAAAATTATGGTTAGAATCATTCAAAAGGTGGCTAGGGTTCTGAGGTTCAGAGGTTAAGTTGGTAGCTTTTCCTAGCTCTAATTTCTGGGTTAGGAATAAAGAGCACACTCACATGGCTCTGTCTCCTCTGGCCTGGGCTCTCAGCACAGTGACAAGTAGGGGTTTGCTGTTTTATTTCCTCTCTTTGTTATACTGGGTTCTGTCCCATCTCTCTAAAAAAATCTTATAAATCATTGATGAGAATATTTCTATTTTTGTCTTAAATATCCTGGCCAAGTAAGCCTTATGAATACTTTCCAAATCAAGTGCTGGCATTGCGCGATGCCTTCTCATTGATGGCAGGCCCATTTCATTGTTTTTCTCACATCTTGGCTCTGCTGTTTATGGCAGCAATGCCAAGTCTCTGCTTGAAGGGGTGGAGGCCGGGCTGGCCTTGGTATAGAATGCTCTGCGGCCTCCCTTTTTTGGGCAGCGGCTCCCTTCCTTCTTCCTCCACAACTGTCACACAGCCTTCTGACTTAAGCTTTAAGAGCTTGAAATGGTGCGGTGGATGACGTGTTTATTCTCAATAAGCTTTCCTCTGACATCCGCCCTGCCTCTGCGCTCCCTTCCCTCCATCCATCCATTCTGGGTGCAGTCATTCAGTTCTTTTGAAAACCGACCTCCACTTGAATGTGCAATGTTCAGCACACGATGTTCAAGTGTGAAAGAGACCCGCTCGTGTGCTGCAATGCAATCTCCACTCAGACCACCTCCCTCTTGTTTCCCAATATGGTCCCTGGCACATGGTAAGTTCTCAATAAGTGAACTGACAATACATGAAAGGCCTGGAGGATTAGATGCTCTATGCGTGGTATCTCCTTTGGCCCTTGGAACTCTCTGGATCTAACCCCTGTAGATGGCTCATACAGAGAATTCCTGAAAATTATGACCTGATGATAAAGTAAGATCATTGCAATAAATCTTTCCTGATGACCCCCAATGTATTTGGATTTATCTTTTACTTTGGCTTTTCTTCACTATTCAGATTAGTAATTTATATTGTCTGTCCCTGGCTCAGGAAGCATGTGGTGTGGTTCTGTCATCCAAGCAAGTCTTGTATTCCAGACCAGAATCGAAACACCCAGAGGAAGAAACTGTACCCATTTATTTTGCACCCAAAGTGTAAGGCTCCAAGCAGCAGGCATTTAATAAATGGTTTCCAACTGGCTGATTGAATGAATGGGTCTTGAGCCTGACACCCACTTTTATTTTTAACAGTAAAGGTTAGAATCTAAACTCCAGAAGGAATGAGCAGTGTAGTTTCAATCCTCTTTATCATGACTTGCTCAGCCTTTGTCTGACAGCACGAAGTGTTATGGATTTACACAGCTTATTTAATTGTATAGGTACAGTAGGAAAATGTTAGATAAATCAAAATTATCCAGGAGACTGGGCACTTGTTATTATGCTTTGCAACAATTAGATGCTTCACAGAATTCATTCCTTGATATTTTGATGAGTGCTTTGGTGACATGCTTTCTTTGTTGCGGTTTGCATGACTATGGGAAATGATAAACCGAGAGCTCTGGAACTGTCCATCAGTCCAGTACCAAATGGATCGAAGCTCACCATGATCAATGATGGGCTAGCTGCCATTGACACCACACGTCTTGTTCCCGAGGGGCAGATATATGCCTGTGGTTCAAGGCCAAATGTAAATATTTGGACACACAGAGAATGAAGATATTAGTCAAATCACCTCATGAAGAAGGAATCATTTGGAATAAGTGTGAAAGGAGAAGTCTGATCTTACAGGCCAAAACTGTACCGGGTATCTAGGAGGAAGTCCAAAGATCTTCTTGGCAACCCGGGCCAAGACAGAGGGAAAGAGGGAGACAGAAGAGAGTGAGGGGGCAAGGCTCCGCTGGGATGCAGAGAGTTGTGCTCTGAATCTGAAGCATAAGCTTGGGGCATCTGAGCCAGCAGCTGGGAGCAAATCTGATTGGTTGCTTGGAAGCTGAGTGTGAAAGTCCCTGAAGTGAGAGTTCTAAAGAGTTTAGACTTTTATCAGAAGCCAAGGGGTGTTCTTGAACACAGATGGAAACACAACCCAATCTGAACTGTGCTTCAGTAAGCAGGGCAGGCATTGCTGAAGGCTGTGTTGGGATGGAATGAACTGGAAACAGGAAACACCTGAGAGGCAATTACAGGTGCTGGGGCAGGACTGGATGGTAAGGTCATGGACCCCAGTGGGAGCCATGGGTGGTAGAGGGGTTTTATGAAGACAGACTGCAATTCTGGGCATTCCTTTCATGGTGGTTTGCCCTGGAGGCCTCTGTTTCTTGTCACCCTCTCCCATCACTCAGCTCTGTCATGCCTACAGTTTTAGTCTGATTTACAATCTGACAGCATAGATGAGGGAATGGGCTTTGGTAGACACCTGCATTTGAATCTGACTTTATGACCATCTGCCGGCCATGAGCATCAGCAAGTTACTTATCTCCTCTGATTGTCAGGGTCCACCTGTGGCATTGGGATGGGCATAGCCTACCTCCCAATTTTGTTGTATGGGTTAAATCAGATCACACTGGCCAAATGTTCAGTGTTGTGCCAGGGATATAGGAAACACCCAAGTGAATGGTCAGTGTCATGAAGCTCTGTTAGCTCACTGTCATCATCACTTCCTCAGGGACCAGGACTCAGTGTGGGAGGGCCTCTTCATGTGAGAATCCTGCCTGCTGTGAGTTCTACCTACTTGGTGCATATACAACCACCTACCTCACTGATGAGCTTGGGA
This sequence comes from Tympanoctomys barrerae, assembly GCA_002564285.1. NCBI lineage: Eukaryota > Metazoa > Chordata > Mammalia > Rodentia > Octodontidae > Tympanoctomys > Tympanoctomys barrerae. The sequence continues at coordinate 4,269 of NDGN011431423.1, read as the reverse complement.
AGCTCATGTGTTCTCCTAGGTGAATCTTCCTGTCTTGTTTATGACCTCCCACCTCAAAAGCTGTTTATGTTACAAGCTGGCATACAAGGGGACAGCAGAACATGATAAAGGTATTCTTGTTTTTAGTAGGATAGTTTGTTAGAAGCACCCTGTATAGACCTGAAAGACAAAATAGTACATGGCATCTGTCCTGGGAGGGTTCTGCTGGGGATTAAGCAAGGTCTGACATAACAGCTCACAGGACAATGAGGCAAGTGACCAGGGAGGCCAGACACAAAGCTGTGGAGCAGCATGGGCTGGATTGGCACCAACAGGATTGCTAGCTTCTCCAGAGCCTCAGGGAGGTGGTAGGTGGCAGGCTGTCTGGGTACCTTGGGGGCAGCTGCTTAACAGCTGTCTTGTCACCCTCAGCAAAGGGTGGGAGATGGGGCTGCAGGTGGTGCTCTGAGGTGATGAAGAGTCTTGAGACTCTTTGACAGTGAAGACTTTTCTCAAAAGTAAAACTGAAATAAAAAATGAAGACATTGACTATAAGTGAGTGCTGGGGAGTCATACTACAGAGGTTTCTCCTGACTATGAAGGACTCTAGAAGTAGTTGAGGAACATTGGTCAAGCTGTTAGTGGCTCCCCTGCCAGTCCCTGTAAAAATGGTTATAAATAAGGCAGAAGGATGATGGAGGGACTTTTGTGGATTTAAAAGTTTAAACCAGGACAAGGTTCAATTTGGGAAGGAGGTTTGTGTTTTTAAGCATCAACTTGTGCTAGAGTATAGTTGCTTTCTCTAGTGTGAAAAGCTGTCTTCAGGGCTAAAGGGGCAGAAGGGACGCTGCTCAAGGGCTCACTTTTGAAGCTGAGCCCCTTTGCATCACATCAAAGACATCTTGGCAACATGGAAGTTGAGGCTTAGTACTGCTCTTTCATGCTTAACTAGGATTCTTGAGATCAAAGAATATGATTTAGAAATTTGAATGCTTTTCTAGTTTGTTTGTTTGATTGACTGATTGATTGATTGATTGACTGACTGCTCTGGTCTTCAGACAGTATATAATTTGAGTTAGTTGGCAACATTCAAAAAATTAGAGGCTTTGGAAGGTCTGAACATGATAGGCCCCGATTCTTGCCTCAGCAAAGAGGGATCACATACTTTCCAATTATGCCCAGTTATCCTCTCACTTTAGGCTGCCTGTCTGGTCTTCTACACCTTGGGTTTGTAGCCCAGGGGGTCAGCTGCACCATAGATCTCTGGGACTACTCTTGGATTAACAGGATTGAGACGCGATGGGTAGCTCAAATTTTTACTTTTGCCAATCACGACCAGTTTTCTGAAAGCAAAGTGGTCATTTCCCACCTGTTCCAAGTTTCCACTGTTTCTCTGTTGTTTTTCCAAGCATGCATGTAATCCAGAAGTTGACAGATTTCTACAGCAGGGAGAACGGGGCTGTGTGAAGCTAGAATCAGGGCAAGCTTAAAAGGCAAAAGTGTCAACTTTAAAATGTAGTTCACATGTTGGTGTTGGGGGTCATCCAGTCCAATCCTAGCCTGGAAATTTACAGAAAAATATGGACTTATAAAAATGGTCCCTATTTGAAATCTTCTCTAGCAACTTTACTCTTGTAGGGAAAAATTGCCCATCTCCCTACCACAAAGCCACCAGGAACTTGGAAGAAATGGAAGTACATGTAATCTCATTTAAATATATTTTTTCAATAATGTTGTTACTTAAAAATTTATGAATGTAAACACTTATTAATTATAAATTGTTGATAGTATATGCATAGAGATATTAAAATGTAGAACAAAATCAAATGCTTTCAGTAGAAAGAAGAAGAGATCTTTATTTAAAAAGCCATGTCTTTTCTAGAACACACATCTGTTTGGAATTAGACCAGGGGACCTCCTAAGGCCCTAAGCCCTGAAGCCCCGTGGAAATGCATCTTCCTAGTTCCCATCTAGTCAAATGGTTAAACAATTCTGCAAAACTCCGTCTGTTCATCAGTTATGCTGTCTCTAGCTGTGCTCTAACTAACATCGTACTAAGAATTGCATTTTTCTCTCTCTTGACTTAGATTTAAATCTTGCAATCACTGCTGGGAAGTGAGCTGTATCATCTTGAGAAATCAGACCACAGAGACGGGCCTGCAGCTGGCAGGCTGGGTCATCTTTAATCGCTTAACCCTTCATATCAAAGGATGGCTTGTAGCAGCGGATTCCTTCTCCAGAATTTGCCATGGCAGATTTTCTCAAGGAAAAGCTGTGAGTTAAAATGAAACAGAGTGTGTACTGCAAAAAACCTTGCCTTGTAAATTGACTTGGTGCCTATACACATGGCTGATTTTATGCGTATCTCCACATAACTCTCTCCTTGTGGGTTTGTGGCCATGTTTGGGTGAATATGTGACTGTGGTGTGTGTGTACACTTGCTTTTGTGTGAGAATATGTGATGCATCTTTATGTGCATGTGTGAATGTGAGTGTGTAAATGCCAGTAGATACACATTTTGTGTATCTGTGGAAAATTCTTTTTTGTGTTTAAAATGAGTCAGGTTACTCAAGGCAGGCATAGTAGGTTCTTTTAAAAAAAATGGATAAAATTATTCCTCTCGTCTTTCTATTTGTGTCCTCCTACACATATTGTGTACTTGGCCATGTGCTTTTCTTTTGTCAACGACACATTTCCAAATAAGACCCAAACAAGGACTTGATAAATAATTTTACTTTAAAGTTGTCCTCTTTTTCTGTTCTCGGGAACCCTCAACCACCACAATGTTGATGTACCTGGGTTAGCCTGCTGGGAACGTATTGTCCCGTCACCCCTGTCATCATAAAATGACAGCCACCAACTGCCAGACATAGGAATAGGACATCTTAGACTTCACAGCTCCCTTCCTATTTGCAAGCTAAGCAACCCTAAGTGTGAACTGTGGGGAACTCAGGAGAAGAGCTGCCCGCTGAACACAGCCCAGGTTGCCCACGATCACGCATGCTATTGTTTTAGGTGCCCAGATTTTGAGGTGATCTGTCAGGCAGACAACACTAACTGAATAATCTCACTGGTGATAGAAGGAGAACATCTCTCCATTGGAGGAAAGGGTGTTTGGTGAGAAATGATGGACTTTAGTTATAGGAAAGTGTATGATTCTATTTTTAAACATTTTTTATAATCTCTGTCTCACTTTGTGGGTTAAAAACTATAGCAATGACCTTATATTTGAGTACCTATCGTTAATTCTCACACAAGAATTTAGATCAACAAGACAGCTGTGGCCCAAAATGACAGTGCCAGGATGCTCCAGCAATACTTTATTGAGGACATGGGAAGAAATCTGTCAATCCATTTTCTATTGCCAGTAACAATGCCAAAGAATGACAACTTATGAAGAAAAGAAGTTAGTTTTCACTCATTGTTCTGGTTCAAACTTGAGGAGAAGTATCTTGTAATGGGCTTATTGCTGACAGAGCTCCAAAGTACACAGGCAAGAGCTAGGAATCTTGGCGTGCACCTGCGTGTGTTTGTGTATATGTTCTCTTATTTCTGTCTCCTCTCTTCTTTCTTTACCACCCTTCATTCATGTGAATTCAATCATAGAGGTTTCACCCTGATGACCTTATTTAATTCTAATCAACTCCCAAAGAAAGATCCCACCTCTAAACATGATAGGTGAACTAAGGTTTCATTCTCTTAATACCTGTCAATGGATGTTAATCTCCAACATGTATTTCAATGGAGACAAATTATGTTCAAACCACATCAAAACCAAAGAGAAGCAAACTCAAGGAGGAAGCTGTTCTACAAAACTGCTGTGGAAAATACAGCATGGTCTCTGGAAGAGATAGGATCCATCTCATTGTGGCTCTCAGTCTCACTCTATGGGGTGGGCATCTCTTCAGCATGGAATGCCCAAGAGCTCACCCCAGGCATTTTGACTCCTTGAAGAACAGTTCCTATAAAATGAGGCTCTGAGAAAAATAAGATTCTCTTCCCTGCCTGAGGCCTGCCTTTTGGGAACTTGCTACCTCTTTGGGTAATTGACTCTAGGGATGATTGTCCCTCTCCAGGGAGAATACAGGTATTTCCAGGGACAAGACCTTTGCCTTGCAGACTGCAATATGATATTAGGATTAATGATTAGCTTAAGCTAGATTGCTTTTGTTATTACACAGAAATAGAGATTAAGGGAGATCTCTGTCTCTGTGTCTCTGTCTCTGTTCTCTCTCTCTCTCTCTCTCTCTCTCTTTCTCTCTCTCTCTCTCTTTCTCTTTCTCTCTCTCT
>NDGN011431419.1:0-17402 GCA_002564285.1 Tympanoctomys barrerae | reverse complement strand
AGCCTGTCTTGTCTCCGTCTCTTGTGTCTCTTGCCCTGTCTTGTTCATCCCCGTTCCTCCTCCGGGTCATTACCTCATGTCTCGACTTGCGGGACGAGTCACTTGTGTCAGTCTCTTCCCCTGTTGCTGTTTCAAGGGTTGACACATGGAACTAGAAGGAGGCGATACTGTCTAGCGTGGTAGGCAACATGGTGGCAAGGCCTGGAAAGAGGCTCTGAGGCTGCTCAGGCCTCAGAGCCCAGGGATCAGGAAGGAGGCCAAAGGGAGGAAGGCAGGGGAAACCCTTCCAGGCCACGCCTTCAGACCACGCCTGGGGACCTCCTCGGGCCAGCCCTGCCCTCTTACTCAGGCCACGCCCACTTTGACCTGGCCCCCCTACGGCCCGCCTCATCTGCCCACCAGACACGCCCCCTCCAGCCCCAGGCCACGCCCTCAGGGACCACGTCTTCTGTCCAGGCCCACCCCCTCCAGCCTGGCCACGCCCCCCAGGGATCTCGTCTTCTGTCTTCCGTCCAGGGTGCCCCCTCTACCCCGGAAGTCAGCTGGGGACCTGGGGATCCTGTCACCCTCCAAAAGTCCTGCACTTGAGAATTTGAGCCCTTTGAGGGGACTCCATGCACCCGGCCTGCATGCAAGCGACTACGCTCTGGTCTGGAAGTGGGCTTTGTGCACACAGTGAAAACGAGCACAGAGACTGCTGGCAGCAAAGGACACAGCACAGACTGTCACACCTGGGGTGGTGGCGCACACCTGTGAGGCCAGCCTTGGGAGGCTGAGGCAAGAGGATCACGGAGAGTTCGAGGCCGGCCTGAGCTACATCGGGAGACCCTGTTTGAAACCCAAAAACAAAAACAAAAATGACAGCAGAAAAGCAAAAAACAAAAACAGCCAGGTGCAGCAGGGCACCTGTCACCCTGGCACTGTGGAAGGCTGAGGCAGGAGGGTCATGAGCCCAGCTGGGGCAACTTAGCTGTTCAGCAGGAGCCTGTCTTGAAACGCAAGACAAAAAGGACACCTATCTGGATGTGAAGGCCCTGGCTTCAGTCTCCATCACCACCAAAATGCTCATGATACTTGAGCCACGGAGGCTGCTTTCGTGGGACCGGTTCTCGGCTTTGTCTGGAAATTCCTGCTGGGGCTGGCCCATGTCCCCTGCTCTGCGGCTAAAGGTGCCACCTCTGTCTCAGCCCTACTTCCGTGTGGCTCATGCTTGAAGCATCCCAGAGATCTACACTCAGGAGTCCTTCGCGCCCCACAAACTCGCTGACCTTCTAGGAGGAGCCGAAGTGTATGGGGCGGGGTGGGCTGCTCCCCCCCAGAAGTGAAGGCTTCCAGCCACCCAGCTCTGCAGCCTTGTCCCACCCCTAAGGGGTGCTGTGTACCTGCCCTGGGCTCCAGGGACCCGGAAGTAAGTACTGGGTGACACCTTGGTTCATCACCTTATGTAAGACTTTCAGCTGCCCTGGGCAGGGGCTGGGTCTCTGAGTTTTTCTTGAGGATTTCTTTCTTTCTTTCTTTCTTTCTTTCTTTCTTTCTTTCTTTCTTCTTTTTTTCTTTTTTCTTTCTTTTTTTTTTCTTGTCTTTTTGAGACAGGGTCTTGCTATGCAGCTCAGGTTGGCCCTGAGCTCACTTTGTAGTGCAGGCTGGTCTCGAACTCGCAACCATCCTCTCACCTCAGCCTTCCCATGCTGGAATGACAGGTGTGTGCCGCTGCTCCTGGCTGTTTGGTTTTTGAGGCCCTGGCCCAGAGTCTTAGTTCTGCACCCCAAGTCCTCAGAGAAGGCTCTCAAAGGAGGATGAAAACGCTGCCCCGGTGGCTGCTAGGCCTCCTGTCCTAGCAAGGGCAGCTGGTTCCATCCTGTGTGCCAAAGGAGTTTCACAGTGGACGCAACACACACATGCACAGTGGGGTAAACTGAGGCACCAGGCCAGTTTACCACCGGGCCACAAGCCAACCTACAGGCTGCTGAGAGTCTGATGGGGCCGGCCCTGTCACCGTTCTCATTCCTTGCCAAGCCTGCCCCTCCCCGGCTGGGCCCTGTCGCCTTCCGCCCCCACGGGGGCCCTCCTTTCGGTAAATGACAGCGCTCAGGAAGCCGAGGAGCCCGCACAGGAAGGCGGCAGTGGGACTTTCCTGTCTCTGCCTCCAGGCCTGCCTTCCTGTCACCCTGCCTTCCTGTCATCGGTCCCCGGTCCCCACAGGCCAGGTAAGAGCGGGTGCGCGCTGGGGGGTGGCAGGGCTGTGGGAGGGTTCTGGGGACCCTCGGCCCTTCTCTGGGTCTCCTGCCGAACAGGTCCCCAGGAGCCCTGGAACCCCACGCGCGGCCGGCCGCACGCATGCGTCGTGGGGCTGCTGTCTCTGGGAACTGCGGTCGGTCTTGGACCCGAGCAAGGGCAGAGGGCCAGGGACGTTCCCTTTTGCACTGCCACTCTCAACAGAAATAATGATCTTTTTTTTTTTCTGGGCGTGGTGATGCAGGCCTGTAATGCCAGGAAGCAAAATACAAGTCCACTCTGGGCATTTTACAGAGCTCCACACTCAAAACCGAAGCGCGCTGGGGGCGTGGCTCAGTGGCGCGCCCTGGCTTCCCGGGGCCCCTCCCCCACGGTCCTTCCTGTGTGGTTTAACAGGCACGGACTGAACCCTGGCGGAGGGTTCCATGGAGTCCTGCAGATTCACCGCGGTGATGTTTGCAGCCTGGGCTGGGCGCCACCTTCGCGCGAGGGAGGGGAGTCCGCTCCCAGCACCACTGCAGATGGGGGTCCTCGGGATCCCTTGCTCTGCAGAGGCTGCCCCGCTGCAATTTGGAGGGGCCGGGATTTGAACCCAGAGCCTGAGGTTTCCACCCACCCCCAGCAGGGTGGCCCCATCAGAGCCCCTCAGCAGGCTCTAGGTTGGCTTGTGGCCCCGCAGGCCTGGTGCCTCAGTTTACCCTGCTGTGTATGTGTGCGTTGCGTCCACTGTGAAACTCCTTTGACACACAGGGGATGGAGCCAGCTGCCCTTGCTAGGACAGGAGGCCTAGCAGCCACCCCGCAAAGTTTTCATCCTCCTTTGAGAAGGATTTTTTTTTTTTTTTCTGGCTCTGGCTGCCTTAAGGGTGGGTCTGGTGAGGCATGGGGAGCTGGGGCTTGAAGTGCAGTTCCCTGCGCCTGACTGGGTTTGCCCCAGCAGGTGCTTAAATAACTGAGCTAACCTGCAAGCCCCCTTCATCCTCCTTTGAGAGCCTTCTCCGAGGACTTGGGGTGCAGAACTAAGACTCTGGGCCAGGTCCTCGAAAACCAAACAGCCAGGAGTGGTGGCACAGACCTGTCATTCCAGCATTGGGGAGGCTGAGGCAGGAGGAGCGTTGCGAGTTCGAGACCAGCTCGCACTATAAAGTGAGCTCAAGGCCAGCCTGCGTAGCAATTATTTCCAATTTCCTAAGGTATTACTCCTGTGTCCTAGATTGAGGGTGGTGGCACGCGCCTGTCATTCCAACACTGGGAGGCTGAAGCAGGAGGATCACTGTGAGTTTGAGCTAGCTTGGGCTACATAGTGAGTTCAGGCCAGCCTAGACTAAATAGCAAGACTCAATCCCCAAAACTAAAAAAGCCAAAACAACAAAACAAGATGAACAAACAAAAACCTGTGTCCCGTGCCAAGCCAGTGTGTGTGTGGCATTTGTAATTGATTTTTTTGTCATTTTGAGACAGGGTCTCGCTATGCAGCTCAGGCTGGCCTTGAGCTCACTTCGTAGCTCAGGCTGGTCTTGAATTCCTGGTGATCTTCCTGCCTCAGCCTCCCGAGTGCTGGGATTGCAGGCACGCACCACCACACCCCAGCAATGTGTGGGGAAATTCGGAAGATAGTTCTTAAAAATTTTGTTTTGTTTTGTCATACAGGGAATTGAACTCACAACCTAAAATGAACCATGCCCTAGCCCAATATATTTTAAGACAGAGTCTCCCTAAGTTGCCCAGGCTGAGCTATCAAATCAGACCCTTTCCCAACCACACATTGCACAGCCACAGCCTCCGATGGGCCAGAGGACATGACGCCCACCCCAGGCCCCGTCCCTCTCAACTGCCATAGGCATAAGCCAGAGCCCACCCTTTCAGTTCCTGGTCAGACAAATTGTGCATCTGGGATCAACTGCTTCTACCTGTCCTGGGTAGGATAGGCTGGTTGCCAGGGAGACAAGGAGGGTCAGGTAGACTGGAACTGTGATCAGCTGATGATGTCTGTCCTGGCGCCCTCAAGTGCTGGGGACCAGGGCACCTTCCAGGCCCCGCACTGTCAGTCCCTCCTGCCTGTCTCTATACCTGTCGCCATCTCTGTGGTCACGTTGCTCTCTGGGTCCCCGCAGGCTGTACTCATGGCACCCCCGAGTGAGGAGACACCCCTGATTTCTCAGCGTTCCGGCAGCCTCTCATCCTCGGAGGCTGGGGCTCTGCACGTGCTGTTGCCTCCTCGCGGCCCTGGCCCCCCCCAGCGCCTGTCTTTCTCCTTTGGGGATTACTTAGCTGAGGAGCTGTGCGTGCAGGCTGCCAAGGCCAGCGGTAAGTGGATCCCAAAGGGCTGGGCCAGAGGGAAAGACCGGACCTTAGGTGGCCGGGACTGGGAGAGGGACTGGTTGTCCATAGGAGAGAACATTGCAGGTGGGGTTTGAGGGACATGTGGGTATTTGTTCAGAAGGAGTGGGAAGTCGAGGCCTGGGAGCGCACAGCACGGCCCAGGAGGGAGCTGACACCTGGTCTCGGTAGGCATCTTGCCCGTGTACCACTCTCTCTTCGCCTTGGCCACGGAGGACTTGTCATGCTGGTTCCCCCCAAACCACATCTTCTCTGTGGAGGATTTGGGCACTCAGATCTTGGTCTACAGGCTGCGGTAGGAAGCCCGCCCTCCCTAGGATCTCCTCCTATTATCACACCCTGCACCTTGACAGGAGGCTCAGTACCCATTACACAGATGGGAAGATTGAGCCCAGACAGGGGGGGTCACCCAGCAAACTGTAGCAGCACCTGCCAACTCCCCCTCATTCTCACCCAAGGACCCCCTTCCCTTCCCTGCCCCAGCTTTTATTTCCCCAGCTGGTTCGGGCTGGAGAAATGCCATCGTTTTGGGCTCCGAAAGGACCTGGCCAGCGCCATCCTAGACCTGCCTGTCCTGGAACACCTCTTTGCCCAGGTTGGGATCCCCAGGGTAACATCCCTATGGCTCACAGTCGAGTGGGGCTCTGGGTGAAGTTCACTGTGGCCTGTCCCCAGCACCGCAGTGACCTGGTGAGTGGGCGCCTTGCCGTGGGCCTCGGCCTTAAGGAGCAGGGCGAGTGTCTCAGCCTGGCTGTACTGGACCTGGCCCGGATGGCCTGTGAGCAGGGCCGGCGGCCGCAGGAGATGCTGCGCACTGTCAGGTGGGATGCGCGGTGTGGACTTCCCCGGGGCACCCTGCGCGACACCACCTGGGTGCTGCGCGGGTGCAGCCAGGCCTCCTGCAGCATAAGGGCTGCACCAGGCGTGCACCATCCCGTCCCTCCTGCGCTCTGCCCCGGCTCCAGCTGTGTCCCGCGTGTCTCTGGGCCTCATGTCCACACCCTGAGGTCGGTTCCTCTGCAGCTACAAGTCCTGCCTGCCCCGCGGCCTGCGAGACCTCATCCAGGGCTTGAGTTTCGTGACTCGCAAGCGGATCCGCAAGACTGTGCGCCGCGCCCTGCACCGCGTGGCCACCTGCCAGGCCGACCGGCACTCGCTCATGGCCAAGTATGTCATGGACCTGGAGCGGCTGGACCCGACCCGGGCCACCGAGACCTTCTGCGTAGGGCTCCCGCGGGCTGCGGGTGGCCAGGACGCACAAGGGCTGCTGCGTGTGGCTGGGGGCAGCGGCCTCTCCTGGACCTCCGGAGAGCAAGAGGTGTGCTGGGATGGGGTGGGGCTCTGAGGGGCGGAGCGAAACGTGGGCGTGGCCGCATGGGGGCGTGGCTGGATGGGGAAAGCCAAAGTGGGCGGTGCTGAAGACAGTTGGTGGGGGGGAGAAGAGACAGAGACAAGGGTGGGTGGGGCTCAGAAGGAGGCAGGAGCTGAAATAGGAAGGGCTGGAAGGGCCGGCGATGGGCGTGGTACATGGGGGCGTGGTCTAGTGGACAGGGCGGAGCAAATCAGGCTGGACCGATGAACAGGGTGGGCGGGGCTCAGGGAAGGGCTAAGGGGCATGGACAGAAATGGGAGGGCGCTAGGTAGTAGGTGAGGCTAAGAGGAGTGACAGATCCGAAGGGCTGGGGACAATCATGGGGAAGGCAGAATTTGGCAGGGGAGGCAGGAGGAATGGGCTTATTGCTAGGTGTGAGAGGGTTCTGGCGTAGGTGGGCAGTGGGCGGGTGTGGGTGTGCCCAGGGAGAGTGGGTGTGTCCAAGAAAGTGGGCGTGTCCGGGGCAGACCTGGCAGGGAGAGGAAGCGTGGGTGTATGGGTCAAGACCTGTCATAGGTGAAGTTGTGGACGTGCCCAGAGCAAGGCCTGTTAAGGTGGGGTGTGACCTAGGGGCGTGGCCAGGGCGAGCACCACCCCTTTCCCCTGTGCAGCCCTTCCAGCAGTTCTGCGATTTCCCAGAGATCGTGGATGTCAGCATCAAGCAGGCCCCACACGTGGGCCCCACTGGGGAGCACCGCCTGGTCACCGTCACACGTGCCGACAACCAGATCCTGGTGGGTGTGCAACCCCTACCCAGGCTGGCCGGGTGTGCGGGCCAGGCGTGCGCTGACCTTGTCTCCGCAGGAGGCTGAGTTCCCGACCCTGCTAGCTGCACTGTCCTTCGTGGCACTTGTGGACGGCTACTTCCGACTGACATGCGATGCGCGACACTTCTTCTGCAAGGAGGTGGCGCCGCCGCGGCTGCTAGAGGAGGTGGCTGAGCGCTGTCATGGCCCCATCACGTAAGGACTGGAGCCTGGGCCAGGGGTCACAGGGGTCAGGAGCTCAGATCGCAGCTGGACCTGGGGGGCCGAGAGGAGAGGGGGCAATGTCACTGGGTCAGGTTGCAGGTTGCAGAGGGACCAGAATTCCGACCCAGACCCTGATCTGCCTCCACCTCCCTCTCCGTCTCCTCCTCCCCCGCATCCTGCCTCCCCCACAGCCAGGACTTCGCCATTCACAAGCTGAAGGTGGGGGGCTCAGTCCCGGGCTCATATGTGCTCCGTCGCAGCCCACAGGACTTCGACAGCTTTCTGCTCACGGCCTGTGTCCAAGTTGGTTCTCCTCTGGGGTGGGGGGTGGGGGGAGTTGGCACCGGTGTGGGTGCTGCTCTAGCCCAGGATGGTGTTCCGTGCCTGGACTCGTAGCTCCTCAGGAGGCTGGGCGGGAGGACCTCAAATTCAAGCCTAATGTGTCACTTTGGGCGCCCTCCCTCGCAGACGCCCCTGGGTCCTGACTACAAGGGCTGCCTCATCCGCCGCGACGCCACTGGGAGCTTCTTCCTGGTTGGCCTCAGCCGGGCACACGGCAGCCTCAGGGAGCTCCTGGATGCTTGCTGCGGGGGCACGTTGTGCGTGGACGGCGTGAGCCTGAGCCTCACCACGTGCTGCACCCCCACCCCCAAAGGTGTGGCCCCGCCCGACTTCCCTCGTGGGTGATGGCTCCCGGGTGGTGGTGCGGAGCCCCACTGCAGGTCATGGTGGTGTAGGCGAGACAATGTGAAAATGTATGGGCTCAAGGGTGGGCGGCACTTTCAGGCGCAGCCTGGTCTAGGCGCAGTGGAGTGGATGTCACTGTCCAAAGGGACAACTCCTTGGAGCCTACAGTTCGGGTCACCTTCCGGGGTCTGGAAGCCAAGTCAGGGAGCACCCGGACTCTGGGAGGCCCTCGCCTCTGACTTCCGCCTCCCCTTCCACTCTGTCCCCCAGAGAAGTCCAACTTGATCGTGGTGCGGACGGGCTGCGGCCCAGCCACCACGGCTTCCGCACAGCCCCCGGTGCAGCCCACCCTGAGCCAGCTGACCTTCCACAAGATCCCACCCTACAGCCTGCAGCGGGTACGGCTGGGACTTGCGCCTGCTCTGTAGCCCTCCAGGGCCTCTGTTTCCCCGTCTGTCAAATGGGGCCGCTCACTGGGTTTTCCTGCTGTCCCTGCCCCCTGCCAGCATGAGAACCTGGGTCATGGCTCCTTCACTAAGATTTACTGTGGCTCTCGCCATGAGAACGTGGATGGCGAGGCCCGGGAGACGAAGGTGCTGCTGAAGGTGCTGGATGCGGAACACAGAACCTTCGTGGAGGTGAGGTTGGATGAGGCAGAGAGGTTCGGGACGTGAGAAACACAGAGCCTGGCGTAGTGGCATCCACCTGTGATTCCAGCTACCTGCAAGGCTGAGGCAGGAGGGTCTCAAGTTAGAGCTCAGCCTTAGTGATTGAGACTTTATCTCAAAATAAAAGAAATATGAAGGGTACCGTGGACGTAGCTCAGTGCAAAATCTCTGGGTTTAACCCCCAGGACCTAAAAAAAAAAAAATCATCCATGCACTGGGGGGGGGACACGGAGTCAGAGCCGCAGGCCTCTTGGGGTGCATACGTCTTCCTCCCCCCCCCCCCAGTCCTTTCTGGAAGCCGCCAGTCTGATGAGCCAAGTGTCCTACCCGCATCTGGTGTTGCTGCACGGCGTGTGCATGGCTGGTGACAGTGAGTCCCCTGCGCCTGGCCCCGCTGCCCCTTCCTTCCCCGGGGGCTGTGTCCGTTCCCGGGTGGCTCCCTCTGTGGCAGGGAGCCCGAAGGGTGCGTTCTGTAGCGTGCGTGGGGGCTTGGGAAGGGTGCGGGGAGGTCATCTGGGGGTGAAAAAGCAGCATGTGAGCCGGCTCTGAGGGGTGAGGGGGCTGGAAGAAGAGAACTGGTCATCCGTGGATGCCGGGCGAGGAGGGAGGGCTGAGTGGGGGACGGCGCCCCCAGAGAGGGCAAGTTGGAGCTGGGGCGTTGGTGATTGAGCAGGAATTCATCCAGATGAGAAACCCCCTCAGCAAAGGCTGGTAGGTTAGAACGTGCGCTGCACACCTGGGGCCTCACCGGGCCGTTCTAAAGGTTTCCCCAGAGGGCAGACACGGGCCGGGGGGCTTGGAAGGCGGGCAGTGCCAGCCGCACCCCACGCCCACCTGCGTGAGTTCCTGGGCATCTCGCCTCAGGCAACAGGACCTCTGGGCGCCTCGGAGGTCTACCAGGAGTCTGTGCTGTGCTGGCAGGAGGGAGCACAGGGCCCTGCGCGGGGACAGAGCGGGACGGGGTGGGCACCGAGAAGTGTGGGGGGAAGCCGGCTGCGCACAGCGCCCGCCTCCTCCCACCCCCTCCCCGTGCCAGGCACCATGGTGCAGGAATTCGTGCCCTTGGGTGCCATTGACACCTATCTGTGCAAGCGTGGCCACCTGGTGCCCGCCAGCTGGAGGCTGCAGGTGACCAAGCAGCTGGCCTACGCTCTTAACTATTTGGTGAGTGCCATTCTGCCTCCTTCACCCAGGGTGTCGCTTTCAATGGATGAGGGGAATGGAGTGCGGGCTCTACAGCACAAATACGAGTTTGGTATAGAGGAAGGGGAAGGAATTTGAGAATGAAGGAGATGCATGTGTGCCAGCACTGGAAGGGGCCAACCGGTCAGCTCTGGATGTCGGGGAGGCGCAAGAGGGGAGGGCTTCCCTAAAGAGGACACGCTGGAGGTGGGGCTTTGATGTTTGAGTAGGAGTTCATCAAGAGGAGAAAGGAAGGATGACCTGGCAGCTTGAAGCAGTGGATGTAGGCTGAAAGGGTGTTAAACATCCTGAATCCCAGCAGGCAGCTCAGGTGGCAGGAGCCAGGGTGGGGATGTAGAAGGGCAGCTCAAGGGAAGAGAGCAGAGGCCTTGAGCCTGAGGCTCAGGAGCTGTGATTTATCTCAAAGCCAGTGGGGAGCCTTGAGCGTGGGGGAAGGCTGCCTTTGAGAAGGGAAATGACAGCCCAGGTGAGCACAGGTGAGCCAGGACTCCAGGGAAGGGCTGGAGCACTTCTGGGCAGTACCAGGTGGGCTCTGAGGGGTGTATAGGAGCTGGCCAGACATCAGCTCTAACAACAAATCCTTCTTGGTACTTCTCCGTAGGAGGATAAAGGCCTCCCCCATGGCAACGTCTCAGCCCGGAAGGTGCTGCTGGCGAGGGAGGGGACAGATGGGAGCCCGCCGTTCATCAAGCTCAGCGACCCAGGCGTCAGCCCCACCGTGCTGAGCCTGGAGAGTGAGTGACTGGGGCTGGCTTTGCAGGGTGTAGAGGAGTGTGCCAGAGTTCACCAAGCCCTTGATGTCACTGCCCCACGCTGGGCCACTGGGAGGACAGAGGCCACTGCTGCCCCCCTGATCCACCCCTGTCCTTTAGTGCTGACTGACAGGATCCCCTGGGTGGCCCCCGAGTGTCTTGATGAGGCCCGGACGCTGGGCCTGGAGGCTGACAAGTGGGGCTTTGGAGCCACGGTCTGGGAGGTCTTCAGCGGTGCCCCGGTGCCCACCCGCGCGCTGGACCCTGCCAAGGTCAGAGCGGCCCAGCGGGGCCTTGAATGCCAAGCACAGCAGGGGCATGGAGTCGGGGCCCCGGGGTCGGCGGTGACCGCGCCCTGCTCTGTGCTGCAGAAGCTCAGGTTCTATGAGGAGCAGCGGCAGCTGCCGGCGCCCAGGTGGACCGAACTGGCCGCGCTGATCCGCCAGTGCATGGACTACGACCCGCGCCGCAGGCCGAGCTTTCGCGCTGTCATCCGGGACCTGAACAGCCTCAGCACCTCGGGTGCGCGCCTGCGTAACCTCGCGGCCCCTGGGGGGGGGGGAACCGGAGGGCGCGGGCGCCCCTTGCTAGCTCCTCCTGGGCCACGACAGATAGCGCCACCTGCCCGTCGCCCCCGCCGTCCAGCCCCGGCCACGCTCTCAGTGGTGGTCTCCGTGAGCTCCAGCTGGGCGGCCGCTTTGCCCAGAGGGCGCCCCCTGGCTCACGTGGCCTGGCTGTGACACGGAGAGCCAAGTGTGGCGCTGAGGCCACAAGGCAGGTCGGCTCAGAAGCAGGGCCGGGTTAACTGCACTGCCTGCCCGCGTGCGTCCGCAGATTACGAGCTCCTCTCCGACCCTGCGCCGGGTGCCCTGGGGCCTCGGGATGCGCTGTGGAACCGAGCGCAGCTCTACGCCTGCCAGGACCCCACGATCTTCGAGGAGAGGCACCTCAAGTACATCTCGCAGCTAGGCAAGGTGGGGCCTGGGGTGGGGGGGGGCCTGGGGTGGGGGGGCTTGGGGTGGGGGCGGGCGGGTACGGGACTCGCTGCGGCCTCCTGTGGTCTCCAGGGCAACTTCGGCAGCGTGGAGCTGTGCCGGTACGATCCCCTGGGGGATAACACCGGCGCGCTGGTGGCCGTGAAGCAGCTGCAGCACAGCGGGCCGGAGCAGCAGAGGGACTTCCAGCGGGAGGTGCAGATCCTGAAGGCACTGCACAGTGACTTTATTGTCAAGTACCGCGGCGTCAGCTATGGCCCTGGTGAGCCTCGATGGCCCTGAGGCCAGGACACCTTTTGGCCATGGGTTCAATCCTGAAACTCTTTTTTTTTGGTTTTTTTTTTTGTTTTGTTTTGTTTTGTTTTTGTTTTTTAAGATACAGTCTAGCTATGTGGCCCAGGCTGATCATGAGCTCAAGGAGATCCTCCTGCCTCAGCCTCTTGAGTGCTAGGATGACGGGCTGTTTGGGGGCTGGGAGAGGGATGGTTTTTGGGACAAGTCTTGTTATGTAGCCTAGGCTGTCCTAGGGCTCACTGTGTAGCCCCAGCTGCTGCCTGGCCTGGAACTGAAGGAGATCCGCCTGTCTCAGCCTCCGCGGGCAGGGCCTGGCATGGCTCCGGGAGGGTCCTCGCTTGCTAAATGCCCGCTGTGCTGTGACCTACAGGCCGGCAGAGCCTGCGCCTGGTGATGGAGTACCTGCCCTGCGGTTGCCTGCGCGACTTCTTGCGGCGCCACCGTGCACGCCTGGACGCTGGCCGCCTGCTGCTGTTCGCCACGCAGATCTGCAAGGTGTGGGGGCAGGCAGGTGAGCGGGCGGGTGCCCAAGCCCCGAGGATCCCTCGAGTGCATGTCGCCCGCCCTTGCCCCTCAGGGCATGGAGTACCTGGGTGCCTGCCGCTGTGTGCACCGCGATCTGGCCGCAAGAAACATCCTGGTGGAGAGTGAGGCACACGTCAAGATCGCCGACTTCGGGCTTGCCAAACTGCTGCCGCTGGACAAGGACTACTACGTGGTGCGCGAGCCGGGCCAGAGCCCCATCTTCTGGTGCGTGAGCCTCTCACAGCCCACAGCGTGCTGACCACGCCCCACCACCTTGGCCCCGCCTCTGGTTGGCTCTGGCTCCGCCTCCATCAGGCTTCTACCCTACTGCCCAGCCCCGCCCCCGCCGAGACCACGCCTCTCCTGCTGCCCGGCCCTATCTCCTGTTTCGGTCTTGCCTCTCCTCTCTCCTGGCCTAACCCCACCTTCCTATGGCCCAAGCCTCGCCCCTACTCAAAGTACCGCCCGCCGCCAAGGACTCACCTCACCCCTCCACCGCTCTGGCTCTTGGCCACGACCCTTCCCACAACATCCCGCCCCACTTTGCACACCCCACCATGTGCCTATCCAATACTCTCCACTGGCCCCACCTCCTCTGGCTTCTTGGCCCCGCCTTCAGCTTTAGCTCCGCCTTTCCATTATCTCGGCTGATCCTCCCTTTTGCCCCTGCCAGCCCCTAGCCCCCCTAATCAGGTGCTGCCCATCATGCTCGCCCTGCTCCCTCCATTGTTCTGCTCCCATCTGGCTCTCCCCACCTCTGGCCCCAAGTATCTCACCCACGGGTCCCCGCATATCCCTACAGGCCCCGCCCCCAACACGGCCCCGCTCTCCCTCTGCTCAGTCCTGCCCACTTCCTGCTCCTCAGGGCTGGCCCCGCCTCCCACAGCTGGGGCTGTGGCTTGCGGGGGACACTGAGGCCACGTTGGTGACCTCCTCCACCCATGATCGCAGGTTTGCGCCGGAGTCCCTGGCGGACAGCGTCTTCTCGCGCCAGTCGGATGTGTGGAGCTTTGGCGTGGTGCTGTATGAGCTCTTCACCTTCGGGGACCCGAGCTGCAGCCCCTCGGCCGTGAGTGCTTGGTAATCCCGTGGATTGGCCCACAGCTGGCCACTGTCCATGTTGTCCCAAAGTCCTGACACTGCCTCCTCCCCAACCCCGCAGGAGTTCATGCGCTTGATGGGCTGTGAGCGCGACGCCCCGGCTCTGTGCCGCCTGCTGGAGCTGCTCACTGAAGGCTGCAGGCTGCCTGCACCTGCTGCCTGCCCCGTAGAGGTGAGCGTGCCTGCCTCAGTTTCCCCGTCTGCAGACATTGGTCATTCATAAGTTTATGCACTCAGTCCCGGTGGGGTGGCACACGCCTGCCATCCCATCGATGCGGAAGTGAGAGGATCGCTGTGCGTTGGAGGCCAGCCTGGCCTATGGCAGACTGAGACCCTACATCAAAAAACAAAAAACAAACCCCCACTAAAAAGAACAACAGAAACAGAGCCCTTTACTACGAGTTCCTGAGTGCCAACTGGGTGCCAGGCCCCACCCTGGGCATGGGGCCTCAGGGCTCCATTCTCCCATTGACCAGCAGAAGTTACTAGCACTGAAAATACTTAGGTGCGAGCCCAGGCAGGGGCTGGCTGACGTCAGCTCCTTGGGAGGCTGAGGCGGGAGGATTGCAAGTTCACACGCTTTGACAGACAGGGCAAGTCAGTGACAGGACTTGGGCTGCGCAGGCCTGACCGGCTGTCTCCCTGCCCCCAGGTCCACAAGCTCATGAGCCGCTGCTGGGCGCCCAGCCCCGAGGACCGGCCAACTTTCAGCGCCCTGGGCCCCCAGCTGGAGGCGCTGTGGAGCGGAAGCCGGGGATAGGGACTGGGGGTGTGACCAGGTCTCTTCCAGCCAGCTGGTGGCCGCAAGGGCAGGCTCGTGCCCTGTCCTCCTTGCGTCCTCAGGTGGTCTTGCATTTTCTCTGGCCCCGGTGCTGTGCCCTTGGGCGTCATGAAGACCCCTCATGGTGAAGCGACCTCACCAGAAGCCTGGAAGACTCATCATTCCTCAAAGCCCAGCTGTGGTGTTTTGAGGTGTGCTTGAGAGGCTCTGTTCCTCCTCTAACCCAGACCCCCGGGGATCTGTCCCCCTGATGTGAGGGCTCCTTGGGGGCTGGGCTAGGCCTGAGTGTGGGTGGGCACAGTGAGTCCAGGGGGTCTTTGCTGAGTGAATAAAGGCATTTGAGCACAGTGTTGCTTTGTGGGTGGACGGGTTGTGGGCAGGCTGGGAGGGATGTGATCAGACTGTGGCAGGGGGAGGGAGGAGGCCAGCTGGGGAGGCCTTGGCCGGACGCTGGAGGCCAGAGCTCCTGTCCTCCGGCCCAGCTGTGGCCTTGGCTGCACCCCAGGTGGCACGGATCCCGGGTCGCAGCTGGCTGCAAGGAACAGGGTGCTCCAGGGGTCACAGGGCAAGGCTGTGGGAGGAGGCTGTGGAGAGGCAGGGGTGACAGAAGCGCCACTCTGGCTCCTTGAGCCCAGGTGGGGTCCCTGCACTTAGCTTCAGTTTCTCTTTTTGGCCAAAGGGTGTCACAAGGCTGGATGTGTGGGGACAAATCCCACCTTAGCCCTGAGCTGCAGACGCTGTCAGCCCCGGTCAGGGGCTCGGAGCCCTTCAGCTCAGCCCAGCCCCCGTGATCTTAGGAGCGTCTGGGGTCCTCTCCCCGAGCCCTGGTTTCCTGATTGTACAGTAGCAGGCACAGCATGGTCATGGCCCCGCTCACCACAGGGGGCCCCGTGCTCGGACCTCGTTCGTGCGGGCTGCACGCGGGTGCTTTCCCTCTTTATTCTGAGGCATATTCTTGCTAGGTTGCTGTGCAAGGGCTCCTGCTGGAGCCTGCGGAGTAGATGGGGCGCCAGACCCGCGCCACAGCGGCACAGGAGCTGCAAGCGACAGAGGAAGGGGAGGAGCCCCCAGTCTGCTAGCTATCCGATGTGCTGAGAGCATGCTCCCCAAAATCAAAGAATGAATTCTGAGGAAACCAGAGGTTAAGAGTAGGAAAGTTTTGGCCCAGGAGCTAGCTAGCTCTGTGGTCTAAGCACCTGCCTGGCAAGCACAAGGACCTGGTTTTGATCCCAGTGCTGCAAACTGTGCCGGACCTGGAGCCCTGGGTGTGTCGTGCTGGCCACTGAAACTGGGCATGGTGGCTGTCTTAGTTACTCTTATTCGTTGCCGGGACAAATACCGGACACTCAAAATGAAGGAAGGAAAGGTTTATTTAGCTCACAGTCACTGGAGGTTTCAGTCCATACTCAGCTGGGTCCATCGCTGAGCAGCACAGAGCAGAAAGCAGCCTTCCATGGTGGTGGCAGAGAGCAAGAGCATAAGGAAGGGGTAGCAGCAGCTCAAGCCCCTAGCTTCTCTTCCCTCCTTTCATTCTAATGCAAATTACCTGCCCCAGGGCAGGTGCAGCAACCACACCCACAGTAATCAATCACAAACTCCAGAAGCCGCCCCAAGACTGCATGAGGCTTTGGGGGGACACCTAGACACAAACCATAACAGTGGCGCATGCCTGTAATTCCGGCACTGGTGGGGCTGAGACAAGAGGGTCACTACAAGTCCAAGCTGCGTAGCGAGACCCCATACCGAATTAAAAAATAAATAAATGAAGAGTAGGAAATTTTTATTGAGAGACAGTTCCTGTAGGGACATGTTGGTGTCTCAGTGTAGGGGGGCGGGCGAGAAACGGCAGCAGGGATGAGGAAAGGATAAGAGACAGGAGCTGGGGAGGCGGAGGCCTGTCTGCCTGGCTGGCAAAGGCCCTGCGCAGCAGCAGTCGGGCGTCTGCACCTCCGCAGAGCCAGTGTCCTGAGACTAGAATGGCGGCAGCTGTCCCGCAGGATGCTTTTCTCAGGACTGAGGTAGCTGGCCTGCTGGAGCCACTGTAGTCTCGTCATGCCTCAGGCATATGACCAATTTCCAGTTCCAGCAGCTCCCAGCTTGTCTCTCTGCTTGAGAGAGACAGGAGGGGACCCAGAAGGTGGGGTGCCCCCAAGCCCACGCCTCAAAGTAAAATTTCTGGAGCACAATCCTGAGGTGGGTACCGCGTGGGATGAAGCGAATCAACCAATGAGAATATGAGTAGAGCCGTGTAGGTGACGCCCATCCAACGGGGAAGCAGGTGACAGAGCAAGTGCGCTTGGGGAGGACTCGGGCGCTTGGGTCAGCAGGTCCTGGCCGCCCACCGTGACAAGTGCCTATTTAGCACATTGATCACGCTGTTCATGCGTTAGGGGGTACGTAGGGGCCGCCCTTCCGCCTTGGTCCTGGTCCTGGCCATTGAGGAACGAGCCTCCAGCTATGGCTGCGCTGTGGGCTTACCTCCTGCCCTCACTTGGGCCAGGGCCAGGCCTCGCTGACTGCCTAGAATATTCCTGATTGAGCCGTCTATAATAATAGCACCTGGCTGTTAGTACGTTTTATTTATTTTGTCTTTTTGAGACAGGGCCTTACCAGGCTGGCCTTGAGCACACTATGTAGCCAAGGCTGGCCTCGAACTTGCTTAGATTCTCCTGCCTCAGCCTCCTGCGTGGCTGTTTTAATGTCTCTGAAAGGATCCTGGGCAGTAGGGAGTTGGCTTGCACAGGGCCCCTCAGGGGAGGTGCATGTCGAGCCATGGCCCTGGGGGAGAAGCTCCTACCCCCATCCCACCCTTGACCCGGCCGGCCACCTTGCGGATCGCTGTGTTCCAGGCCAAGGCCCAGCCAGCGCGGGGTATAAAGGGAGCCGGAGCCCGGGGCTCGGCGCCACCGCCACCATGGAGCCTCGCGCGCTGCTGCTGCTGTTGCTGCTGCTGCTGCTGCTCCCCGCGCAGGCGCAGGCGCTGGCGCAGGGGTCTCCGCGCGCTGACCGGCTTTGCGGCCGCCGCCTCTTGCGCGCGCTGGTGCGCGTGTGCGGGGGCCCGAGATGGTCCCGCGAGGCGGAAGAACCTGAGCTCCACAGCGACAGTGAGCGGGGCGGGCCTGCGTGTGCAATCTCCAGGGGCGGAGGGGCGCGGGGCTTCACCTCCAGGCGTTGCACGGAGCGCACCGGGATGCAGGGCAGGCGGGTGCGCGGGCAGAGGGGTGGAGCGGCGGAGGGGTGGATGGCTGCCTCTCCAGCGCTTGGGGGCTTTTAAAATTTAACACGTTAACATTACTATTATTTTTCTTTTTGAGACAGATTCTCACTATGCAGTTCAGGCTGGCCTTGAGTTCACTGTGTAGCCCAACGTGGTCAGGTCTCGCGCTTTGAATGATTGATCTTTGTGTCTCAGCCTCCCAAGAGCTGAGATGACAGGAGTGTACCACCACGCCCAGCCTAAGACGGCAGCATTTTTTTTT
>NDGN011431418.1:0-14595 GCA_002564285.1 Tympanoctomys barrerae | reverse complement strand
GAGTCATAACAATACAGGAATATGCATTTCTATTCAAATATAAAAATTCAGTGAAAAGAATTAACTAGCATAGAGATCTGTTGTGTCCCCATGTGATCGCTCTTTCAACATACCAGTCTATTAATTTAGAAAACTCAATCTCTCAATCAGAACATTTGAGCCTTTTCAAATTGTTTACCATTAAGAAGTCCAAAGTCAAAGGTGAAAGTCAACAAACAACTCAAATCACAGTGTATATGCAAAAGTCCACGAACCATGTGCATGAACTTGTGGAGAATAAGCCCTACAGATATATATATATATATATATATATATATATATATATATTACACCAGCTTGATTAGGGGCAGAGTTAGAGCTTAAGCATGTTGTGTTGTGAGTAGAATTAAACTCAATATGAATGTAAAGGAAAAAGATTCCCCAATACAACAATCCTGTGCATAAGTGTGCTCTATTGGCTTTGCTGAAAGTGGAAGTTCTATGCGTCAACATCATGAGTAGTGTTTATGTTTCTAGAGTTTAAAATGTGATTAGTAAGAATACTCAACTTCTGTGTACGGACATACAAGTAGACCCAATTTATCACATGCAGAGATGTTCTATGCTATTTGAGAGTTTGCAGGGTTTGTTTATTTCTAGAGTTGTTTTAGAGTCTCCCAGTGTTACAAAGGCTAGCCTGAAACTCTTAGGCTCAAGCAATCCTCCTGCCTCTGTTTCTCGAATATTGGGAACTATGGGTATAAGTTGTCATTTTTTTTTGTTAATTTTTCTTTTAGACAGGATCTCAGTGAGATCAGACTGCACAGCAAAGTTGTCACTTTTTAAGGATGACACCCTAGCATGCTAGAGCAGATATACTTTGAATCAACTGTTCCATCAAAATATTTGTCCTTTTTGCCTGAATTCCCATACACTTGAAGAGCCCTTGCAAAGAATTCAAGGACCAGTAATAGAAGGGTGAAAAGAGGCTGAGTAATTCTCTGCTCACTGAGTCCTGCCTCAGGAAAAGCAGTGACACGTTTCGTCACTGGACATACCACCAACTTCCCTTTGAATAAAGGGTTCTGCAGCCAAATACAAACTGGATAAAAATGAAAATCACTGCTTTCCTAAAAATTTCAATTTTAAAATACATTATTCATAGGTTCCCCCAGAGAGGCTTAAAAATACAAAGTTTGATATTCATAAATTAAAATTATTTCCAAAATATAGATGATCTTGTTATAACTTCTGCCACCTCTAAAAATCCACTCATCTCTGTGTAATAACTTATTCCTTATTAGTTGGTTCAACATAAAATTATAGATCTAAGATTTTAAAACAGCATTCAGGACTAAAGAACAACAACATTATAAAGCTGATAACATTTATCCAAAGGATAAACCTTGAAAAGCAAAGGAAAATGCTGCACAAGGTCCAATAGTACTAAGAGTAAGTTTTTGATGGTTGGTAACACAGAATGTTTTTCCAAATTCATTCATTCACATCCAACCTCCCTTCACATTTTTGGCTATTTAGGCCAACCACTTGCTCACTGTCACTTAATATGTATTTTAAAATAGGTATTTTAAATTGTTTTACTTAAATATTTTTGTGGCCTTTTCTTTACAATATAACCCATGAAATTATAGGTTTAATATGACTTTTGATATATTTTTCTAATATCTAGTTATCCCTACATAAGTAACAACATAAGTCAAATCTTTGTGCACTAGTTCATAAAAACACAATGTATATGAGAATTGGTAGCCATCTGGTTAGCACAAGCCTTAAGGATAAAAGGGGTTGGGGTCAAATGGGAAATTAGGATCCTTACTCCACCCTACTATATGACTGGGTCTCTCCTTCCTAATCTGCAAAATGGGAATAATAAAAGCCCTAATTTATGGCATAGTTGAGAAGATTAAAATTAGCTAATCCACATAAAATATTTAAAACAGCATTTGGCATAAAATAAATCCTCACAAAATACTAATTAGGATGTTAGAATGGTGATAATGTTTCATGATATGAGGATGAATTACTGGACAGAAAGATTGTTACCATCTGAATACTGAGTCAAGTGTTTTATAGACCTAGGACATACATATACTTAAGAAAATATACCTAAGATATGAAATTTGAATATGGGCATTTTATGTTGGGTGACACAACTTCACTTTGAAAATATTCAAATGTGATTATAGGCAATCAGAGTTTGCCTATCTCAGCATATAAAAACACACGTAGGGAGAATTTTAAAGTCTTAAAATGACAATTCAGATCCTTCTTCCAACTGTACATTAAAATCAATTGTCTTACTGTTAGTTAATAGAAATTTTAAACATTAACATATTTGAAAAATATTTTATATGAGGAGAAATTCTAATATTTCAATATGGTGTCTTTCTGCATAAGTCATGCACACAAATCTCAGGGTGAGAAAGGGGCCAGAGCAACACTATGGTTTCAGATATCGAGCTATACTATTATGTCAGTGCTAAGATCAATTAGCGCCTTTTGATAACAGGAAAGGTTACAGTGAAACTCAGAGGTACACCCTGAAACTGTCTTAAACCACCATAAAAATGTGGGTTTGATCCCTCAAAATGGTTTCTATTTTTAAATTCATCATGTTCACCTTTTTCTAGAGGAAGGAAACCAGTTAGGGGGCAAAGGATAGCGGTCTCTTCCTTTCCACTGCCTCTCTTCTAGTAAATCCAGGGGTGGAGAAAGGCGGGAATCAGGAGCTACAGGTTTACGTGACTTCTCACTAAAGAACACACGAGTGTGCAGTGAACATTAGAAGATGGTGATGTTTACAAAGCCTTCAACCCTCTTGAAAGCATTTAAATATCTGTCTCTTGTTTATTTTCTTCCACTCACTGGAGATCAAGTCAAATGACTCCAAGTTTGGCTCTATGTCCAGATTCATGAATATTCACTGCTATTCCACATTAAAACACATCTAACTGCAAAACACAGCACTGCACACACACACACACTACAATTAAATACACAGTTGTAACTCACCCATCTGGAGGGCAAATGCCTGCAAAAGCAAGTCCTTTCTCAACTGACTAGAAAAATTTCATGAGAGAAGCAGGTACCTGCATGCCGCCCCTTGCCCCTGGTGTTGATTTCCTTCACCCAGTAACCATTGTAATAAAATCCCCCAACTGTATTTCTGAATACAATTAGTTTAAGATACACTACGGAGAGACACATTATAAGAATTTAGCATATGTAAGGATAATATCCGTTTGAAAAAGAAACTGTCAAGATTGTATTCTCATTGCAAAACTACCACGATGTTTGATACAGGCTTGCTCAGCTCTTCAATAAGAGGAATCCAACAGTCTCCCACTTCGGATAGCCCACTTTTCTATTTATTGCTTACATGAATGATCCGAAATATTTACAACCAGACAGTACCTAATTTTAGGTTTTAAGTGCTTTAACAGCTCCATGAAATATGATCAGCAGCTGCAATACAAAACTATGGTGAATAAACTCCTTATAAAGGGGGGCCTGTTTTTACTGAATGTTCAGGGTTCTTGCATTTTCGTTGATAGAAAAAAAAAGATAATGAAAAGCCATAATAAGTACTTACATTCTTAAATTACTTAACACTTCACTAAGTTGAGAGAGGGATTATCTCCCCTCATTTTGAATTCTGAGTAAAAAGTGTGAAGTTTCAGTGAGTGGAATAAGTTTAATTTTATTATGTAAATGTTAGGGCATGCATGTTCCAATAGTTTCAATTTTTATATCAATAATTGTAGGTTCTCTACCATTCTACTTTTCTAAAAGGTCTCGATAAGTTAATTCCAATGTGTAAAATAAAATAATGAAATATCAGGCCACATGAATATATTTTTAGATGCGACCTCAGTCATTTAGCACTTGCGACACAGACTGAAAACATGAAACAGGATACTCTATTTCCCATGGCTGTGTAAAATTTATTTACACCCCAAATCACAATATAAATAAAAAACAAAGTCTTAGAAATGGAGAGCTTTTTTTCTTTTATTTTAACACAGAGAGGATTTTATAAAAGAAAAAATAAATTACTTTATAAAAATAAAAATGACAAATCACTCATCTGCCAGTCTCCTCTTGAGAAAAGAAATTTCTAGGCAGACAATTTTTTCATCCAGCTTCTAGAAATCCTCTATAATTAAACTTTTCTGTTACTTAATAACTTGTTCTTTTTACATAAATTTGAAGTTTTTCAATGTCCAAGTTTAAGCATACTACATGACACAAGTAGTACTTATGAATATATGTAACTATTCCAGAGATGAGAAATTACATTTCCAATATTTAATAAAAATAAGAGCCAATGCAAAAAGAATCGAAGAACTCTTGTTATAATTGTGAAACAGACCTTAATTAAGACGACCTTAAAATGTGGAAGTACACTTATTTTCAGGAAGCTTACAAAGGAAACCAGGCTTTTGAAAATCACATTGATTTTAGACCTTTCCTTAGAAAAGACAGGGACACACACATCCCTAATAATGAGAAAAAGAAAAGGTTTCTAGCTAATCTAATTATGTTGCAAAGCTATTATTTTCAAAGATTTTTCTGTTCTTGTAGTTACTTCTAAAAAACTGGTCAACTTTGAGTGACCCGCAGTTTTTAATCAAGTGGAACAAACTATTTACATGGTTCATAGTAACGATAAAGGTGAGTGTAGTTGTATCTGCGTTTTGTATTGTTGCCATAAAACTCGGATTATGGAAGTGTCACTCCACACCAAACAATTTGTCTCTTGTTACTACTGCTTTTTATTTCTTGGGATAATGTTATTTTTAAAAATACACAAAAGTCTGAATGC
Organism: Tympanoctomys barrerae; assembly: GCA_002564285.1. Taxonomy (NCBI): domain Eukaryota; kingdom Metazoa; phylum Chordata; class Mammalia; order Rodentia; family Octodontidae; genus Tympanoctomys; species Tympanoctomys barrerae. The sequence goes on along the minus strand of NDGN011431418.1, from coordinate 9,770 downwards.
AATATGTTAAAGCACATCTTATTAGAAATCAAACATTTTGTTTCCAGATTCTCCCCCTGCCCCCTTCCCTGGTTGTTTTGGTTCTTCAGGTGCAAGCGAGACATATTTTAAAATTTTTTTAAAAATTTAAAAGATTATGTCTTTGTTCAAAACCAAGCTGTAACCAGGAAAGTTATCAACCAGTATAATTCTTGTCCCAAGAAGGGTTTAAAAATAAAAATACAGAAAATCAGGTCAACACAAACAAAAACACCGTCAGCTTTCGGTGCTATCATCCACCCAGGTGGAAAGGAAACTCCAGGAGCCGCGGCCGAGCCCGCGGGGGCTGCGCTCTCCTTGCACCTCCCAAGCCCGGCACCCGCGGGAGTGAAATTGACAAGCGCCAGAGGGTGCAAAAGTGGCCGCTGCGGAGAACAGGAACAAAATGCCATCATCGAGAAGATAGATTTCGCTCCAACAGTTACGTTGATCCCAGGGTGCCGAGCCAAAGGGGGAAAGGGAGAAAGAAAACTGTTAAGTATGAGCTCTTAATGTGAAACCCAACCTGTGGGTCCTCTGAGGTATCAGATTTTGGAAGTGTCTGTAATGACAGCCAGGAAAGCAAATTAATGGCCAACAGCCCACTGGGTTTGAACACGAGACTCCAGTTACCTCCTCATAGATCAAGTACACAACTCACACGCACACGAAGGTGCTCCACGTGGAAGTTCTCGGAAACCAAAACACAAGCCCGGCAGCGACGCTGCACGCTGGCCCATAGAATCGAAGGACCTGCACCTTCCCGGCTGCCTCCCGGTTCCGATTCCTGAACTACATGTGCACCGGCTGGGTAGTGGCAGAGACAGGCGCCAGGGACCAAAGAAAGAGCAGGACCCCCAACACAGCACCTTCCACGCGCACTGTCACCCAGAGCGAGCGCAAGCCCAGTTCGCCTACTCCGGACACGAAACGCTGACCGCGTGGTGGTGAAGAGGGACGCTACCGCCCCAACTAGAGAAGACAGGAGAAAAATCTAGCTGCGCTTTCTGCTTTCCCCAAATGCGAAACCGCTAGATTTGGTCAGCAAATTCCCAATGGCCCCGAGCGATTCCGAATCTTGCGTACAAAGGGGGGGGGGTCTTTAAAGTGGCGCCCAAAGAAAGTTTTGAGTTGCTGCGTGGTACAGAATAAAGCGAACGCACACATTGTCTACTTCCAATTCCACTTCACCATGCAAAAGGCAGGAATGGGAAGAGTTCTTTCAAGTCCCAAAATGTTCCCAGACCCCAGACCACGCAAGATTTCAAAGGAGAGAAAAACCTGCTCTCCCCGCCAGGTCCCTTTGCTTGGAGAAGTTAGACTCCCTTCAAGGCATCCGCGTCTCGAGCCAATGAACGCGACTCTTCTGACGAGGCGCCTCTAATTTCACGGACCCTGGCAAACGGTGGGAGACTTTCGGTTCACCCCACATAAAAACGATTCAAATGGGATCGCCGCAGTTGAAAGCCGGGTCAGTGCCTGAGAGTCCACGCGCACCGGCAGCCAGACAACCCCGGCGCCTGGAGCACTCCGGGGACACTGGGTCAGCATCCTTCAGCCTGGGCTAGTGAGGGGGTTATCACCAAGTCCTAAACCACAGGGGTCAAATTTAGAGGGGAGGTTGGCGCACACGTCGCTGCGAGGCGGGGGTGGGGTGCGTGTGGGAGCCCAGCAAACTCTCTGGGCGCCCAGCGCACTGAGGCCCGTCAGGGGGCTGACCACTCCTAGGAGACCCTGGGAGAACCGAGAAGTCCTTCCGAACAGAGCACAACACCTAGGTATTGGGGGGTCTGGGCCCCTGGGGACGGACAGCCCGTCCTCACGACCCTCCTTCTCAGGACTCCAAAGTCCGCGCACCTTCCCTTTGGGATCCCGGTCTCCAGCACAACCGCACGTACTTTTAGGGAAGCCCAGGGGGCTCCTTGACTCCAAACTCCCGCGCGTTCGCCGGTTAGCCATGGAGGAAGAGGGCCACTCACCTCTTGTCTCCCGGGCCGCCTCGGGCTCCCCAAGTTCTTCAGTCCGAGCCTTAGCTCTGCGCGCCGTCCTTAGGTGTTTATTCTCGCTCCTTCCAATGTCTAAGTTTCCCCTTCGCGTCGTGTCTCTGGTGAAAACAAGACATCCCCTTTGGTCACCCCCAACAAACAGCGTACACAAATGGGGGAGCAGCGGGGCGGGGGGAGCAGCCGGCTGCGAGGGGGAGGAGAGGAGCCCCAGTCTGCGCGGGCGGCCCGGGAGAAAGTAGAAGAAAAGGCAAAGAGCGCGCGCCCAGCTGTGCTCCGCGCCCCAGCTTTTCCCGAGGCTCCTTCCCCTCCAAGGCAGCGGCCCCTTCACGTGGACCGGGTGGAAGTTTTGCTCGGAAGCCGGGAGCCGCCCTAGCGTGCGCCCCGCGGCGGGCAGCCTGGCACTGCGCGGACTGGGGGAGCACGTCGCCGCCGGTGACTTCGGGCTCGGGTGGCCTCCGGGCGCGCGGGGGGCGGGGGCGAGAGCAGACCGGTTCTTTTTTTATTGGACCTTGGGAGAACGCCTGTTGTCATCCTTTGCGGTCTCGCGTGGGGACCGCCCGGGGCCTCGGGGCCCTGGGTGTCCCTGGTGGCGCCACGGTAATCTCCGCGCCGCCCCCACCCCGCCCCCACCCGGCCTGGCGGACCGCTGCCGCGGGGCAGAGGGGGAAGGGGAGGGACCGCCGCCTGCGCCCCTCCCTGTGCGAGGGAGTCACGGTCCTTCCCCACCTGCTGCTGCGGAGCAGCGTGGACTTGCCTGAAACTCCGCGGCTCCGGCGTTCCGGAGTGCAGGCCACTGCGGGCCTCCTGCCGGACTCATCGCCACTTACCCAAAGGAGACGGAGACGGAAGGGACTTCGCCTACTTGCAACAAGGCGAAATAAAAACCAGCCCGCACCAGACTGAGGACAAACGGGAAGAAGTGCTCTTTTCCGTGGAGATGTGTGCTAGGAGGCATTAAGCAGTCCGCAGACCGCCGGGCTAGGAAGGGCCTGGCACCTTCCAGCGCCGGGTGCAGGTACAGGCATCTCTCCCAGACGCCCAAAGGTCATGCAGCAATTCCTGACTTCCAAGGCAGCGTCCCAGCTTCCACAGGCACATTGCTGAAATGACATTTCGAGCCCAAGCCTCCTGCGTATGCATTATGCTTCAGTATAGGACCTTATACTCTAGACACACATAGGACAGTCACACCCAGGAGCCGCAGTAAAGGACAGCGAACAATTCATATCCACTCAGTCACTGTTTCTTTCTGTTGCCTATTTCAGCATCATCTTCTTTGCTACGCGGGCAATGTCTTTTAATTGATAGAGGATTTACTGTCAGCTACTACACTGATCCCTTCTGGCACGTGTGAGTTCATTTCTCATGATAAGCCTACAGTGGTCTTTGTGGTTAAGCCTGTATAAAAGATGAGGAAACCAAAGTCTAAAAGAAACCCAAGTACCTTTCCCAGAGAGAAGCCCAGAAGGCTAGAACCCAAAAGCCCTCAGCAGCACCCTTCATTGCCTTAGGTATGGTCTTGGTGATAGATAGCACATTAAACAAAAGAAGTTATCCCCATTCAAAGAAAATTTATTTTCCTACTGTATTACCTAAGTTACATCCTGAAAAAAATGAGAAGAAAGATTTCAACATCTATTTTAGGTTGGCCACAAGCAAGCAATATGAGCACTATGACATTCAAAGGGAAGACACAACATTAAATATTTGTAGCTTCAATTTAGTTGTTAATGAGTAAAGCATTGTGTACAGCTAAAAGAGAATGGAGAAAACAGGGTTGTGAATTAAACTGATAAAGGTACCTTCCCAGGTCTCAATCAGGTCTCTGAGTGTTTTCTTCTCCAGATTTATGGTTCTAATGGTAGGAAACACTGTGTGTGTTTGGGGGGGGGGGGATTGGATCAAATGGGATTGGAGTGTGGCTTATTCTGGCCTGAAAAGGAATGCTAGTTAATGTACTGTTAAGCAAAAATACCAAGGGACAAGTTTGATGAATTTCTCTACCTCAGCTCAGAGAGAAACTAAGGGTTAAGAATGTTTAGCAATTTCTTGCTAAATAGAAAACCTAAGATTCAAACTGAGTCTTGAAGTAGCACCAAGGTCTCCTCAGCCTCCTCAATCCTACTAATAGCAATAGCAGTCATAGTAGTCGTGGTGGTCATGATTCTTCATACAGTATATATATATTACAAACTAAATGTATAATTAAAATGTGAATTATTCAGTGTCTGAGCATGCCCTGTGTCTCTAGCAAGTATCATAGGTGAATTAAGACAATGCTGAATTTAACACTCTTCAGAAGTCCACAAATTTGTAATCTTGTTTTAGTATAAATCATTATGTGTTAGCTTTACCTCTAAATAAATGTAGAGAGGTGCATAATCAGCGTAAAATGAAAGTTGGTCCGTCATTAACACAGTTTCTAGCTGGTCTCATGGCTTCTTCATAGAATCAGATTTTCCACATAGTGACCTTGCCTTCAAGGTTCTTTTGCTCCAACATGGTTTTTATACATCTACCCAAGAATGTGTTTATAGAATATCCAAATAAATTCAGAATCATATGACAATATTATTCAATTTCTTATAATTACTAAGAATGGTCTTAAGTATACCTATGTTATATGGATACCGTTAAAAGTAAAATAAAATGTTATGTTTTCTTAATTTAAATAAGAAGTGGAAATTAGAAATCAAAGAATTTTATGGTTATCTAGGCAAAAATATTTTGTTTAAATAAGACACCATTTCTAGCATTCCTATGGAATATCACTTCTATAATTACCGCCATATTACCTATAATAGTGTTAAGAAATATTTTAATCTATTTCATTAAATAAATCTATCTGATAAAGACAACCTTTTGCCCTCATCATAAAAGGAAACCTAATATGTGGAGACCCATTATTTACCTTGAATAGAAAATGGCCTCATAAATGACTCTATATTGTGAAATAATAGTTATTTTTCTTGTACTACATAAAATTATGTCACACATCAGTTTGTGAAACTTTGGTTTCAAGAGTCACATCCTAATGTGTCCCTCAGGCTTTACAAAATACATTTTCAAGCCTTTCGTTTCTTCTACCAAAGAGAAATGCTGGATCCAGCTTAATTTTAGAGATTACATTTTAAAATCTGTGCTTATTTGACTATTGATCTCTACTAAAACATATTTTAAAATATCTTTTAAAAATTAACATATTTTTATTGTTTTTCTGACCTTCGTACTGGGGCAAAATGCAAATAATCTATAAGAACAAAGTTGAAAAACTAAGAAGTCTCCTGAAGCATAGCACCAGTTGCCCATTTTCTTCTTTTCTTGTTTTTCATGCTGGCCATTGAACGCAGAGCCTTCACAGTGAGCTACAACCTTGGCTCTACCTTGGACATCTGCCACCGCCTTCTAGAAGGTTTTTCACCAACACTAGCTGAGCCTACAGGATCCAAATCAGGCTACATGAATATCCATAAATGTTTAATTCAATCTGAGAAAAGATATGTGGGAGCAAAGGAGAATGTGTGACTTCATAGAGAAAGTCAATGGAAATTTAAGCTTTGCTTATTAGCAATTTCCTTAACTCACCCCTCTAGGGCAGGATGCCTCTGCAGTTACCACTCACTATTTGTTTATTTTTCAAATGTGCATGGCACCGTTTTGGCATCCAGTATTGTATAAGTCAAATTAAACAAACAAAGTGCTCTAGGAGCTCATAACGCAAAACAAAATTTTTATTTTAATTTCATTTAAAAGCAACCTTAAGGGAAAAATCATACCATCATTTTAGTAAGAACAGATTTTTAGGCTAAAGAATGGAATAAGACACTGCATTTACCAAATAAAGAAAACAAGAGAACTGGATGTCTGGAGAAATAATCCCAAAGTAAATCTCTTGTGCACCCTTTTGATGTATCTTTAAACTCCAGCTGGAAGCATGTACAATGCTTACAGAAAATACAGTCATTCAATTGTTTCTTAGTACTTTCTAGGCCAAACCCATTGAGCTGTGGAAGAATGGAGTTCTAAAGGCCAGATTCCATAGAAACAAAGTCAACCACTGCCTGTTCTACCCACGAGAGACTGGAAGAACAAATGAGGAGTGGCAGGCATCTCAAGGCCTATGCTGCTGGTTTTCCAAAATCTATAAATAAACACACTTTCCGAGTAATGTTGCGCAGACCAACCAAGCTTTAAAAGGCTTCTGCTAGTTTGTTAAATTGAAGAAATTAAGCCTACAGGAGACCTACTGGGCCATCGCCTTCTGCAGGGTTCTCTGAACTTTCTCACTCTTGGCAATGTCTGAAGAAAACGGATTGCACATTTTCTGGGAGACAGCTTCATTGTATTTATTTTGGAATTCTTTCTTGAATTTTTTTCCCTGAAGTTCAATCCTTTCAGTACCACATACTGCAATGCTACTCCAGCTTCCACGTTCCACCCAGCCTTCCATGTTTATAAACAGACACCATGCCCACTCTTAGCGGTCTGTGAGCTGCCTTAAACACAAGCAAATCCTGTTAGTCTTGTGGCACCTCAGCCTCTTCAGACTCTTAAGCATTCTCATTGGTCCTCCGTGCATTATTTCAGTTTTCTCGATGGCCGTTCTGGTCAGAGGTCTCCTCCACTGGATTCCAGGCGAGCTCTCATTAGCATACGAGACTCACTCCTACTTTTTAAAAAATTGCCTTTATTGTGTCCTATTTTGGCTTCACTGTATCTTCCCACCAATTCGTGCTACTCATATTTTAACTAGCTTACATGTTATTTTGTTTCTCTTAACTTCATAAAGTGTGCTCTCCTGGTATACTATGTCAAACCCCATTTCTCAAACATTCTTTTTGTTTAATAAAAGTAGCCAAAGTAGGAGCGATATCACTTTTTGTCCCTTTGATCTCATTTATTTAAAATCATCTACCTTTCAAAATAAGATACACCCAGTTAAAAATCTTTTTAATCAATTCCATAGTATTTCCTTGTGAAGTTTAGCTGCTTATCCAAATGTGCATTGATATATCATTGGTTCTTTTTTTTTTTTTTTTTTTTCAGTACTGGGGATTGAATTCAGGACCCTGCGCTTGCCAGGCAGGCACTTATTCTACTGAGCTATCTCCCCAGCCCTGATATAGTATTGGAATGTCCTTAAATATGTGATTCGAGGACTGGTAGAGGGAAGAATGCAATTTGATGAAGAGCAAGTAAACTGATTTGTCAATTTTAAGGTGATCTATTTGGCCCTTGTAACTCCAATACACATTTATGATTTGAAACCTCAAAATTAGGGAGACTGCTAAATTGCAACACTCTAGACTGAATCCTTTTGAAGGAAAACAAAATTTCATTGAAAACTTTGACAAAACCTTTAAATGTCTTTCCACTACAATTAACATCACAATTTCTTTGGACACAATTTTAAGCACATAGTCTCAGCAACCCCTAACGTGACTTTAAATGTCACTGGCTGCTCAGGGATTCCTTTATCCTACCACCAACCCTCTCAAGAAAAGAATCAGAACTCATTGCATCCCTTTCCTCCCCCAAGACCTAGACACCTGGCTTCGGCTTCCTTTGTGGAGACTGGTCGCAGGATCCCCGATGATCTCATGCTCATTTCTTCATCTTCATCATCTTGATGCACAGGAGCACTTGGTCTTCTACCAGCGCCCCATTCTGGGTTTCGTTCTTACCCTCTGACTGCTGCGACAGTGCTACAAGCTCCTGCAGGCCTTCCTCTTTTCTCCCAATGCCACTCAAAAATAGACCTATGTGTGTACTCTGTTGGCAGTGTCTCCTCATGGAGCCTTTTTTCACTGTATTATATTTTTACAGCTAAAATTGCACCCTCCTCATCTCTATTTGCCTCTAACTCAGGGCCTCAAAGACATCTGTGTCTTTCCCAGAAATCCTGAGTGTCTTCCCCTGTAGCGCCTGCAGACAGCTGGAGCTGAACTTGCTGCAAGCTGAAAGCATCCCCCTCAGCCGCAGCACCCCTCGCACCAGCTCCTCCTGTCAGAGCACCACCTCCTCAAGCCTCAATACCTTCTACTCCACCATCACCCTTCTCTTATTTCTCATATCCACACAATGAAGGACAGGACAAGTGTATCCGTTGTTGGCAATGTCTCCTCATCTATCATTCTATCTCTTTATCACTGCTCTTTTCCAGACCAGAGTCTGCTTCTATTTTTGTTTTGTTTTGTTATTGCAATAATTGGCACCCTTGCTTTTAGGTTCTCCTTTTCCAGTCCTTTGGCCAGAGATTCACATCGTTGCTTTCGCTATAGTATGGTCTGCCTCTCAGTTAAACATTTCCAATATCTTCCAAAAAAACGACAAACATCTTAATGAAGCAGACACAAATTCCCAGAACTCATGCGGCAAACCAGACCTTTGCATTTGCCTATCTCTCTAATGCACACCGTCTTGTACTCAGTAGATGGATCATAAATATTTACTAAAAAATTAGATGTTAAATGAAGAATGTCCAAATACTCCAGCTATTGCTTGATTGGGAGCAATAATTCAGTATGATGGAGAACTTCCTCTTGGGTAACTAATTTGGTTTGGGGGAGTACCAGCTTGTGTAGCCATGTAGGCAATTTCATAGATATTCTATCTCCAAAACAGCTTATTTTGTTTGTATTCTAGTACTATATTCTGTTTTCTAAATTATGTAAAACTACTCCGCATAATCAGAGATGAGGCATTCTGTATGTGTCACACAATTCCAGATTAGTCATGAATAATTTCATGCATGGAATAATCTCAAAAGCAGTTTGTAAGTATTAAAAACTAATGCAGGGGGGTGGGGCAGGGAGATAGCTCAATAGAATAAGTGCCTGCTTGGCAAGTGTAAAGTCCTGAGTTCAATCCCCAGTACCACCAGGAAAAAAAAAAAAAAGAAAGAAAGACACACTGTGGTTTTGCCTGCCACGCTAGCCCTGCCCTGAGGGCACTGAGACAGCAATTGAGACTGGGCGTGGTGGCGCACAAGTGTAATCTCAGCTCTTGGGAGGCTGTAAACAGGTAGATCACTACGAGTCGATCTAGTAGTGAGAACCTGAACACTCTTTCGTAAAATGCAAGAAAAAAAAAAAAAAAACCTAATACCAAGCCTGGTGCACATGACTGAGTTGGGGAGTTTGAGGAAAATTCTCTGAGACAGGAAACTGTATCCACAGAAGGAGAGTGAGAAAAAATACTGGAGGGGAGGATCCAGGCAGGACGCCTTTTAATGTTCTCTATATTTGCAGATGGGAGCTCAGTACACACTCATTATTCTTGCATTGTGCCAAATGACCAGATTCCAGTTGCATGGTCTCTGCTAACCTGATTTCAACTTAAAGTGAGTTACCCCACATGAAAGAAAGGCTGATCCCACAAAACTTTATTTCAAGAAGAAATGAAATAGTGTATATGAAAAATACTTTGTCAGTTTTAAAGCACTATAGGGCCAGCGAGATAACTCAGTGAACTAAGTGCCTGCTTTGTCAAGCACAGGGACCAGGGTTCGATCCCCAGTCCCACATGCCATGCTGGCTCTGCCCCTGAGGCATGCTGAGCTGGCCACCGGATCTGGGAGTGATGGCACACACTTATAATCCCAGAACTGGGGAGGCTAAAAATAGGAGGATCACTATGAGTCCTAGCTGCATAGTGAGACCCTGTACCAGAGGGAAAAAAGTGCTATTTTTTCCATAATTTTATTGAGAAACAAATAGCAATGAGACAGTTTCAAATCAAATTGGT
>NDGN011431405.1:0-15451 GCA_002564285.1 Tympanoctomys barrerae | reverse complement strand
CGATCACTTTCCTCTTTGGCCCCATAATCTCCTTGATCAGAAAATTTGCGACACTACCGAGTTGCATGATGTTACAGTACAAGTTCTCATATGTCCTGAGTTCTAGCACCATTTATTAAAGGGGCTATATTTCTTCTAGTGAAAATATTTGTTTCCTTTATCAAGATATGGTGGCTGAGTGTGTCTACAGTTGTGTCTTCACCTTCTAATATGTTCCTTTGATCCTCGGGTCTGTCTCTATGCTAGTACCATGATGATTTTTATCACAGTAGCTTTATACAATAATTACAAGATCTGGGATTATAATGCCTCCTGCCTTTCCTTTGTTGCTTCTGATATTTTGGAACTTTTATGGTTCCAGATGAATTTTAGGAATGTTTTTTCTGTCTCTGTGAAGTATACTAATGTTATTTTAATCATGATTGGTTTGAATCTGTATAAGAATTTTGGGAGTATGGTCATTTTCACAATGCTAGTTCTTTCTGTCCAGGAACGAGTAATATCTTTTCATTTTTTTAAATCCTTTTCAATCTCTTTTCTCAGAGTAATATAATTTTCACTGTATAAATATTTTTTTAATTTTTATGTATAAATCTTTTACTTTTTTATGTGATTGATTCCTAAGTATTTAATTTTGAGTATTTAATTTTGAGTGTCAGCAATGAGAGAAGAGTAACTAAGATAAACGTATCTTTGAATACATACTATCTTTGGTTTTCCTATGTTTTCACTTGGTGTGTTTGTTGTGTGCATATAAAAATGCTGTTTTCAGTGTTGACTTTGTATCCTGCTACTCTACTAAATTTGGCTATTAAAATTACAAGTATTTTCATGAAGTTTTGTGTTCTTCTATGCAAAGTATCATGTCATCTGCATATAATATTAATACACTTCTTTTAAAAACATTATTCCTCTTATTTCTTTCTTGTCTAATTGCTCTAGATAATATTGTTAGAATTATATTGAACAGGATTGGTGAAAGTAGCATCCTTGTCTTGTTCATGATTAAAGTGAAGGCTTTCAATTTCTGTCCACGTAATATGATAATGGCTGCTGGTTTGTCATAGATGGCTTGTAATAGGTTGAAATGAAGACCGTCTATTCCTATTTTCTATAGAGTTTAATCATGAATGAGTCTTCGACTTTGTCAGAAGCTTTTCTGAAGGAGCAATTGAGTATGGAATGACACCGCGATTAACTGTGATCTAAATAAAACTTTCCTTCCTTCATTTTGAATGTCAGCAATGAGAGAAGGGTAATGTATCTTTGAAACTATCCATTTCTCTGTATTTTCCAACCCGTGAGAGTAAAGATTTTGAAAGCAGGTAATGATGATCATCTGAATTTTTCTAAGGTCTGTAGTGATTTCACCCTTTTCATTCCTTGTTGCAAAAAATTGGGTTTTTTCATTCCATGTTGCATGAATTGGAATTTTTCTTTCCTTTTTTTATTGGGGTGGCTAAGCTTTGTCAATTTTGTTTGTTCTTTCAAAACACAAACTCTTTGACTCATTTGTTCTTTGTGTTTTCTTCTTATTAATTGTACTAATTTCTTTTCTAATCTTTATAATCTCTTGCCTTCTTTGGGCTTTGGGCTTCACTTTCTCTTCTTTTTCTAATAGTTTGAGCTACAGTATAATATCATGTGGCATTTTGTTTCTTAATCCACTCTACCTGTCTGTTTCTTTTGATTGATGAATTGAGGCCATTTAGACTGATGATCATAACTGACACTAATGGCTTATCTTTGTCATATTATTCTGCTATGTGTTCTGCACTTTACCACCACTTTGTTCAGTATTTCCTTTCTGTTGTTGTTTTTGAAACTGTCCTTGTTTCTTTCTTCCTTTTTTTTTTTTTTTTTTTTTTTTTTTTTTGTGGAACTGGGGATTGAACTCTGGCCCTTGAGCTTGCCAGGGAAGTGCTTATTCCACAGAGCCATCACCCCGGCCCCCTGTCCTTGTTTCTTCCTGTTTCTATAATATGTGTTAGTACTATTTGTAGGGTTAGTTGGGTGGTCATGACTTTCTTCAATTGTTCCTTTTCTTGGAAGTGTCTTATCTCTCCATTAAATTTGATAGATAGTTTTGCAAAGTACATCAGTCTGTGTTGGAAGTTGTTTTCTTTCAGTGCCTAAAGATTGTCACTTCAAGCTCTTGATTTTATGATATTTGTTGATAATCTGTCATGATTCTAATGGGATTTCCAATAAAGGTGATCTGTTTCTTTTCTGAGACAACTTTAATATTCTTTTCTTTTGCTCACTTTCTGGCATCTTGCTTATTATGTGTCTGGGTGGAGAGTTATGTTGATCATGGCTAATGCCTCACTTAAGTGTATGTCAGATGGGAAACTTTCGTTAGTATTTCTTTTCTTTTTTTTTCTGCTGCTATTTCAGACAGTCTCTTATGACATTTGTGTTTACTGCAGCTGTTTTGTTGATGCCTATTAGTCTTAATTATTTTCCTTTGCATCATCTTAAAGTTGTTTTATTGTTATTTCCTGGTTCATTGTTATTTTTAAGAGATCTTTTCTGTCATGTTCATTAGCTGCAATTCTGTCTTCAAAGTCTGAAATTCTATCTTCAGTTTCATTCAAGCAGTTTTTCCAAATTTAATGTAATTCTTAATGCCTATACCTGTTGGAATATGTTTTTTAGCATTGTAATTCTTTCATGTATTGTTCATTGAATTTTTCCACCAATTTTCCGTTCTCCTTTATTATTTTTTTGGAATTTAAAAATTTTTTTTAAAATTCCCTTTTTATTCTTCTTTTATTTATTTATTTATTTATATGTGGGGGGGGCAGCTCAGCCCACCAGAGGGGAGGGCTGGCTGGCATGTGGTATTGGGGGATTGAACCACGGTCCCTGTGCTTTGCTAACTTGTTCTAAGTAGGTGCTTTAGACCACTGAGCCATCTCACTATCCCCTACTCTACTATTTTTATCTATGCCTTCTTTAGATGTGCTCAGTAATTTTTTCATGATTGCTGTCATTTCTTTTATTTAATCTCAGGGATTATTTCTGATCTGATTTCTTCCATACACTGATTTAGTTGTTTCTTTACTTCAATTAATATCATTTCAGAAATTTCAGTTGTGTGACTTCTAGGTTCTTTTATAACTTTGTCTCCTGAACTTGTTTACATTGCCCTGGAGGTCTCAGATTGTCCTTCACTCCTTCCTTTTGACATTTTTGAAGCTCCCAATGTTCATGATGACTGCAGTGATGGTAGAGTGATGGGGTGCAGGTGATCATATCTCCCACAAAAGTGGGAGGGCAGAGTAGGCTCCCCAGTGCTCTTGCTTTGTGGATTCTTTGTGGCTGCCACCTCAGTGGGGGCAGGGGCCCAATCCAAATCTCAAAAAGGATATGATGATGATGATGAGGGCATGATGAAGCTCTGCAAGGCTCTCTTGATGGTGGATAGGCATAGGGTAGGACTCAACAAGGCTTCTGCTACTTTGGGACTGGCCAAAGCTGAGCAGAACTCTGACCAGTGTGAGCGGTTGGTCCAGGTTTACCAGGTCCCCTCAGCTGTTCCCTGTGTGACTGATCTCCTTGGGTTGTGGGAGAAGGGGCCACAGCTCAGCCAAATTCCAGCGAGGGTAATCGGGTGGGGTAGGTCTTGGATCCTGATTGCTTCCTATATATTTTTATTTCTTTAATTTAAATTTTGGATTAGTATTTTACAAAATCTGAACTTAAACTTTATGGACTTCTATAATCTTCACTCAATTGAAGGAGATGAATCAGCAATGCAAAAATGTTTCTTCTTTTTTATTTCTGTCCTGTATTTGATGATATGAAATCAGTATCAATTCTAAGCACAAATTAGAAAGCCTATTGTTTAAAGGAAATACTGAGCCTGGAAGATAGCTCAGTAGAATAAGTGCCTGCCTGGCAAGAGGAGAGGACTGAGTTCAATCCTGAGTTCTGCAAAATTTTAAAAAATTAAAAAATAATAAATAAAGGAAATACTTCAGAATATATGAGAGTGAAGATATTCTGTTTTCAATGTTCACTCAAGACCATGTTCCTGCAGAACATTTTAAGGTCATATTTACCCACAACTAATGATTGATATCTACCTAATCATTATTTTTTCCACTAAGTACTGCATATTCCTAAGAAACAGAAATAAATTTTGAGTATATCAGAGAGACATCAAGGTATGTAAAACTTAGTGTACAACAGTGTTGATGAAACGCAAATTCAGTTTGGTAGATTTTCTATTTCTTTTTCATTTTCTCCATACATTTACTGACAAATGTCAAGAATGAGGCGGCACAAACATTGATTTAAGATTTTCACACAAAGGAAATTGTAGGCAAATGTTTCAATATATATATATATGTTTCTGCCTGAAGATATTTAGTAATTTTATTCTTAGTTACACCATGATTAGGGTGAAAATTTAAGCTCAAAGCAGGCATCAAAGAAACGTCTTCTGTTATTGTGGCCATTCGTTATTTCCAAAGTCAACAACAGTTTGGACTCTGTTAAAAAAAAAAAAAAGAAAACAACTGAGAAATTAGCTAACTTTATTTGAGGACACAGAATTCTTAAGTTTAATTATTATGAAAAATTGAAAATGTACAATTAACCAAAAAAAAATTTGAGGAAAAGAAACTCCCAAAATAAATAAAAAATAAAAACAACCAGATGTGACCTTCACATATCTCAATATCTAAATAATAAAGGTTAGCTGTTTATATAACTTGCTGTGAAAAGATAATGTGCTCTCCCTGTGGGAAAATAGTACTATGCACAAATGCTATAATTCTTAGCAAGAATACCACACATCCAAAATGTAATTATCACACATGTCATAACAACATTTGAAAAATGAAATTTATGAAGAAAAATAGTGGACAATGGCTGAACTTGGTAAGAGTAATCAAAGCATTAGTTTTAATAGGAACTTTAATGAACTATAATTAATATACAAATAAATGAAAACATAGATTTATTTATTAAAGAGCAGTAATATACAACACACATTAAAATGAGAATCATACAGTTGAAAATATAACTTATTTTTATTATATGTGACAAAAACTGTCAGATTCATCATGAAGATAAATAAATATTGAGAAAGTATAATCCATTTAAAATAAACCATACTGAAGTATGTAAAACAACAGGGGAGTATATGAAATATAATGTTAAATTCAAAGTTACTAATGTTTATTCATTATTTTCATTTTCCAAATGTTCAGATACTACTCTTTAAACTTTCATTTCCATAAATACTAAAATGGATTTTTACAAAATTAAAAGTCCTATGAAATTCAAATGTGAACGGTAACAACAATAAGACATGTTGTGTTGAAAAGACCTGCAGTACATCTGAGAGTTTCCCATCACAGTTACCAATGGACAGTGAAGTCTTTCTTTTAAGATGAAAGATAAGAGGCCAGGGAGATAGCTCAGTAGGATAAGAGCTTGCCTGGCAAGTGCAAGGGCTTGAGTTCAATCCCTGGTTCCATGAAAAAAGAAATAAATAATAAATGAAGTGAAAGATAAAAGTATAAATCACTATAATCATTATAAGTATAAGTATAAGTCACTTTTATAGTGATTTATAAAAGTATAAATCACTATACTATATAAGTATAATCACTATCAATTTAGCAATTGATAGACACATGAATATATATATGAATATATATGAATATATATATAGACACATGAATATATATAGTTAAATTATATATATATATATATATGAATAGTTTAACTCCTAAGGTGACTAATATAAAATGCATCTTCCTATAACAGACAGAAAACCCAGAAATGATATGAGATTTGAACCATGAAACAAATAAAATTTACCTAATTGAACACAGAACACAGTACTCAATAACTACAGATTATATGACTCTTGATAACCTCAAGGATATTATATGAAAGTTTATCGTAAGAATCAGAGAAAAAGAGATAAGTCAGTCTACCTGGAAAAATACTTGAAGAAATATTTTCCTACAGGAAAGAGTGTAATTCAAATTAACCTGTGAAAATAAATACTGGTGCATAATCATCTACAAATTTAAGTTTCAAATGTATAATGAGATTGGATAACTTATTTTTCTTTTCTTTCTTTCTTTCTTTCTTTCTTTTTTTTTTTTTTTTTTTGTACTGGGTATTTAATTCAGGCCTTTGCACTTTACAGGCAGGTGCTTATGCTATTGAGCTATCTCCCTAGCCAAATATACTTTCTTGAATTTTAAAAAGAGAGACATTTAAAAAAGAAATACATTAGGTAAAATAAGCAGCATCATATACATTTTCAATTATAGATTACACATGGAAAAATACACTTGAAAATTTGGACTAATTTGAATATGTGCATAGAATAAGATTAAATTATACTATGTATGTTGCATATACAATACCAATATATTATGTTCATTAAAAGCACATATATAAGCTGAGGATATAGCTCAGCAGCATAAGCACCCATCTGTCAAGTGCAAGGTCCAGAGTTTGATCAATCATAACACAAAAACAAAAAACTCAGAACAACAACAAAATATAAATAAAAAGAAAAGCATTAGTGTTGTAGGCAGCTGAGTTACATAGAAATATAGGCAGTGAGACAGGGCTAGCTCTTAAGAAGGAGCCAGTATGGAAGACAAGATACTTTGCAACTATAGGCGAGACAGATACTTCTGCTGTGGGCCAGACTTCAAGACCAAAGGTCAAAAAATAGGTACCTTCCTAAAGATAAACATCAGGAATTGATATTTTAAATAGGTCTCTATCACATTGAGCAATCCAGGAAGAGTCTCGATCTCAACACCCTATAGGTAAATCTCCTGTCCTATATTCATCCCTGCTTGCTATGACTCACCTCCCCATCTGGTATCAATTTTATCCAAACAAATATGCTTGTAATCCTATTGGTTGACCATAGTTTGTCCCACCTCATGCCTGCCTTGTGAGTTCCAATGTTTCCCACCTTAGACCCACCTCATATCATGGTTGTTTTCTATAAAACCCCTACTAAAGATATAGTCCTTGAACCCACTCAGATTCCCTTCTGTCTCTCTCTTGGACAGAAGTGTTCTTTCCCTCAATAAATACATTTTGCTTTTAGTTTCCATTGTTCCTAAAATTCATTCTTCGGTTTCAGAAAACACAAACTTATCCCAGGTAATCTGAGGTTGAAAGTTTCCTTTTCCTATATCAAAAACAAATGAAACTAATATATACATTAATGGCATTTGAATGACAGAATTCAAAATACTTCTTATTTATACACTTATAATGGATTGAATACCTTAGGAAAGTTTATGGAGCGTGGACAACAATTTATGCTTTGAATAGGCAATCATAGCATAGATTTTTTTTCATATTGTGAAAATATGTCAGGGTTTAGATTCACAATTTATTGATTTGTGTTTCATATCTATATTATTCTTCAATTCAGACTTTTCAATGAAATGTTCATACATTTTCTCTATTATATATTCACAACTTTCCAGCAAGTAGATATTGAATAATGTATTAGAAGTAGTGCTACTATGTGCAATGTGGAATGTTGAAAACCAGATTGCTGTGGAAATAACATACGCGTGACTGTTTTAGAAAGCTAATCAGATCCTTGGTGTATGGAATGGATTAAACTGTACAGTTTTGTTGGAAGAAGGATTACTTTCAAATTGACCTCACTGTATGCTCAAATTTGCTCCTAAGTTTCACAATGAGTTCCTCTCAGGTTGGTCTAATAGTGTTCTGCATTATAACTACCTCTCAACCAAAAGTCCTGGGCTGCTCTTACCATTGAACAAATTGGATTTCTGACAGATAACAAGTAGGGAAATAATGTACTGGTTCATAAGAACCAATGGGATAGCTCAGAAAGAGGTTTTAGAAAGAAAAAATTTGCAATCTAATTGGGTCCAGTCAGAAAGTGGGTCTAATTTTATGACTGACTGAGCATGTCTCATCTGGGAGGAAATATCGCTAGGAAAATAAACTGCTAAGATGTAGCAGTCACACATTCAGTGAGACAAAAGTGTGGGACATTTATGGGTTGCATAGCAACCTCACTTTTTCTTCCATATTCATGTAGTAAGAGTGACCTTTTTGATATACATGTAATGTTATATTACCTCCAACAGAAAGACATCATACATTTGCTGTAAGTCTCATATCATTTTGGAATAACTTTGAGAGCCAGTAGTATGTGACACACATAAGTTGGCAATAATAACACTTTAACTTTGCGATCTAGCAGTATGGACAAATTAGTTCCCTAACATTAGAACATCAATTTAGGCACCTGGTTTTCTAGAATCACAGTAGCTTATTTGATTCTTTAGAAAGGAACAATATTCTTAATCGTCTACTAACACAAGGACGAGAAAAGTTTGAGGAAGACATGATTCAAAGGAAAAACAAAAACTACCAAAATACTGACACTGATATATGCATATAGAAATACAAAACAATGTAAGCAATGATGTCTGTATCATATATTCTCCATAAAATCTGGACCAACATTTTTTTGCCAAAAAGCAATACAAAAAAATATACTCTCCAGAAAATCAGAATGGAGATATTTTGAGAGGGGCAGTCACAGAAGTAACAGGCAAATAAAATTTTTTATTTTTTTTTCTCAGGGTAGATTTGCTTGTTTAGGAAATCTCACTTCTGGGATCAGTAGTTCCTGTCTTGTTCCCACATTAAATGAAACAATGTCAAAGCAATCAAATTTATAAAATGCATTCATGGATAAACTAATGCAGGAGTATATTTATTGTTTAATAAGCAGAAATATTTTTCTCAAGTGTCTGAATCAGTTGATACTTCCATATTATAATAGCAGCAGAAGTTACAAAGATGTCAGGCTGAGATGTTCACTATAGAATTGGTATCTTAAAGTTAAATATAAGTTAGCAAATGAATTGTGCATTCATTTTACAATGAAACTACCTTACTGTAGTATAACAACAAAGTAAAGTCTATGTTCCAAAATGTCTTATCCATTCTATATGAAGAAATAATGGGAATGCACAAGAATTAAATGTTGTGTTACTAAGCAAATTGTGAGAGACACTATTATGGTTGCTACCATTTTCACTCAGATTGGTGTGACCCCAGATAAGTCAGCCATTTTTGTATTGTTCGATTTTCAATTTCCATGGAAAGTCCACTGATCTAGTGGTACAAAGCATTCATTATAAAAGTAGGTTTCCAGACATAGTGATACAGGGGAAAGACATTTCAAAACTGAAAGACACCTGTGATGAATTCATGTTCTGACTGTTCAAACTGTTCAAACTGAAGAATGAGTGTTAGGAACAATGGAAGTTAAGAACAGAATATATTTATTGGGAAAAGAAAGCCTCTGTTTGAGAGAGGAGCAAAAGAGGGCCCAAGTGGGTTGCCAAGAACCTTGTCTTAACTAGGGGTTTTATAGAGTAAATTCGTAAACAAGGTGAGGCAGGTCCAAAGTGGGAAACATGGGAACTCGCAAGGTGGGCATGAGGTGTGACAAAACTAATCAAACAATAAAATTACAAGCACAATTGTTGGGGTCAAATTGATTAAATCTGGATAAAAATAGGGAAATGAGTCATGTAGCAAGGAAATGAGTATAGAACAGAAATTCTTCCTGTAGCGGGTTGGGCTAGAGTCTTCCTGGATTTCTCAAGGTGAGAGAGAAACTACTTACAATATCAGGCCCTAATGTTTATCCTTAAAGAGGGATGTATTTGTTTGATCTTTGGTCTCTAGGTCTGACTCATAGTGGGAGTGTCTTGTTTCTCCCACAGTCCACATTCCTTAGATATCTCCTCTTCCATACAATCTCCTTTGAGGACCTAGTGTTCCCTGACTTCCTATAATATTTCTAATTTAACTGCCTACAACAACAGCAACTGTGAATGAGTAAAATTTTTTTTATACTTAGGACACTAGTCATGGTCTTTGATATTTATATATTAAACTTACATAGAAAATCAACAATATACATTAAGAGAAGATTAATGTAAGTGCATGTCTTTAAAATGCCAACTTTTTTTTAGTGAAATTCCTTGTCCAATGGGACATGGATACTGCTTCTGCTGAAAACAGATCTTAGCATCCTTAGTGTAATACTGCTTTTGCTTACATGCAAAATGCAACAGTTTTAAGAAGAGAGTAGAAAGCTTCTACCTAGATTTCAAAGAAAACTTGGGAGACCAGGCAAGAAACATCTAACAGGGCACTGTGTGAAGTTGTGGAAATAAAGTTAAGGGTATAGCAGAAACCCCAGGAAGTTAGAGATGTCAGAAATGTGGAATATTGGGGCCGGTGAAATATCTCAGTGGTCTAAAGGGTCTTCTTGGGCAAGCTTATGTGAGTGTGCAGGAACATCATTTTGATCCCCGGTACCACATTGCACATCAGCCCCACCCCCAGGGTGGGCTAAGCTGTACACCCCCCCCCAAAAAAAAGAAAAAAAGAAAGAAATGGAAAAAGAACTGCAGAACATCTAACAAGGAAAGCTGCAGGCCATCAGTGGAGGGGTTATCTGGACACCAGAGAGCAAGGCTGTACACATAAGGCCACCTAGGCCCTGTGGAATTTACGTCTCTCCATCATATGCCCTAGATGCTGAATATAGACCTAAAGGATTTAATGTTTGCCTGCTGGAGTTTGGTTTTGCATTGGTCTGATTCTTTTCTATCTCCATATTTTTATTTTTGTAATTAGAAAATTAACCTGTGCTATTATCTCATAGAGTTTTCTAACATGGCTTTGATTTTTGCAGCTTCAAATCTAAAAACTTGCCTTAAATCAGAGAAGAGACTTACAACTTAGACTTTTTAAAACATCATGAAACTATTGAGGATTTGGCCAAGGAATTATTGACATTCTAGCTGTGTACAGCTTAGCTGTATTGGTTAGGCAAACTAAATAACTTGCTGTTGTCTTCTTTAGAGATTAATTACAGTTAAGCACATGTGTGAGGTTAACAAGGGCTCCTCTGTAACCATTAATCTTGATCTGGCAACTTTACTGGATTAAGTACACAGAGTAAATTAATAATTTAAATAGTAAAGCATGCCAATGGCTATATGTGGGAGGGCCATGGAGGCATGACTTTGGTTACAGGTATGTGTACTCATCAGTTCCTCTCTGTAAATTTTTCCCTGCTCTGCTTTTGGCCACCAAGAACATGGCAATTTTGCTTCACTGCACTTTCTGAGTGGTATTATGTTGGAGCCAGCTGACCATAAATTGAATCACCTGAAATTGGGAACTGAATAAAATGTTTCCTGTTTAAGTCATGATGTTGAGTGCTACATCTCAGCAACAAGAAATACCACTCGCACAGTAAAGTAGGATGCTTTTTTTCTATTTTTTAAAACAACATACAAAATAGTAATAAAGGTAAAATATTAGAAATGCTATAGAATTTCACTAAACAAAATAATATGCATTTGAGATTGATCATATTGCATAGTGTTGTCTTCAAATTAGTTGTTCTCAGAGTATAAATGCTTTCAACAAGATTATAAGCCAAACTTAGATTTTTTTTTAGAGAAATATACCTAAGATGTTTTCATTCAGGATAAAACTTCTACATGTTTTTATACATAGTTAAGATAACTGACAAAAGCATATCTTAGAAATATATTGTTACATAAGAGGGCGGTAATAAGCCCTTTATATGTATAGTCAAAGAAATGAACTTGACATGCACAAAAGCCTGATAGAGTGTTGCATTAAAAAAAAAAAGGCTGCTTGACTCAGTTTCACCACCTGTGCAAGGCGTATGATGGCCATGCAGATAGGCCCCAGCTGCACTCACATGCACAGTAAAAACATTATGACTATCAAAAATGGCTTTCTTCAATTTGTGCAAAACAAAACACAAACTATGTTTGCACTTTTCTCAGTTACTTTCTCTTTGTTGGCATAAAACACCTCACACATTTGTGTGCATATGTGTACACACACACACACACACACACACACACACAGAGCGAAAAATGAAGGGAAAAGAGATTTATTTTTGGCCCATAGTTTGTAGAGGTTGTCCTCACTAGTCAGCTGGTTCTAAATCATGGCAGAGTTAGAGAGAGCCACCGCAGAACAGAAGCAGCTCATGGCACAGTAGGCAGGATTCAAGGAAAAGGAGAGCCACTGGTACACACACGTGCAGGCCACAGCCAAGAGACCTATGTCTTCCCACCTGACTTCTCCGCCCAACATCACATCCAGCTGTAAACCATTAAGTGGACTAATCTCCTGAAGGTGTTCACACACCTTTGATCATGTCACCTCCCAAAAGCCGCACTTGTGAGTGTGTGAGGTTCTGAGAGAACATCGAGATTTAAATCATAACAGCACTCCAAACAACTAGAAACACCACTGGCTAATTGTTTTATTTATGAGACATTGCATTCTGTGCCTTTTCCAAACAAAATTATAGACATTACAGTGAATATCCTTTATGAAGTCTCTAGAAAATAGAATTGAATATCACTGGCTGAAATTAAAATAATGTAATCAACTTGTAAATATTTAGTAAGATTATAAAAATTGGAGGGTTGGCCAAAGAGCTCAGTGGATTAAATCCCCTGCAAGCAGGTGCCGGAGCCCGGGGTTTGATCCCCAGGCCTGCCATGCCGGCTGCACCACCAAGGCACACTGAGATGGCAATTAAGACTGGGCGTGGTGGCTTGCACCTGTAATTCCAGCTTTTACGAGGCTCTAAACAGGAAGATCATGACAAATAGAATCTATTAGTGAGACCCTGAACACCCTGTAGGCCTTTCCCTAAAAATACAAAAAAATTACTAAAAAATGGTAAATTAGCATGCCATAATGTAGGATTTCAGAAAATCTTCAAAAAAAGAAATAATGTAGTAGGCACGTCTATTTATTGCATATAAAGAAGCGCTCCAGAGTTTGAAGATCTTTTTTTATTTAAAATTAGTTTTACTATTATTTCTAGTCTTGGATCAATTTATAATATTCTAAAAAAACAATATTCTAAAGTAGATTAGGTTTATGTTAATGTCAACAAGACACTTTGGACAACTAAATGTAAAAATATACTAGGTAAATGCAAATACCTGTGTAGTGGAGACTGGTAAATTACAAATCTTCCTGTATCTTAGTTTATGATTAGAACTGCTGGTATTTAGTTCCATTCAGAAGCTTATGGTTGAGATGTCCATACAATATCGCTAGACTTTGTATCTTTATAAAAGAAAGCCTAGAAGTCAAGTATTTGCATGCAATTTTTCAGTGTTTTGATATTGGTAATATTTTTTAAAAACGGATCTATCATTTTCTAGGGTACATTTTTTGGATTGTGTGTTACTTTTTGGGTTGTTTGCATTTCCACGCATATAAAATAATAAATCATTAGTAAATTAACAGCTATAACTATGCTCTCACACCTTCAGCCATAGGAAATACTATAGTCACCCACATAGGGGAAAGCCAGCTGACAGAAGATATTCATTTGTTTCTGTTACCAACATCACTTTCTTGTGGCACATTAAGTAGCTTTGGAAAATTCAACAGCTTTAGCACTCAAATATTATTTCACTGGATATTTACAACAACTCAAAAGATATGTATTGTGATCTTTTTTTCTTTCACAGTTATTACATAAGGAAACTGAGGTAGGGTTTCATGACCAAAGAATTAATATCATTAAAGCCCACAATAAGTCATACAAAAGTAAGGCATATATATTTTTCCTCCATATCTAAGAACATATCTTTTAGGACAATAACTATGAATAGATTTAAGATTACATAGTATTGTAAATACATGATTTCATTTACAGATGAGCAACTTTTCCAAAGAAATTGAACTTTGGCTTATTTTAGTAGCACTGTCTGGAGTATATGAACTATATAAATGCATATATCAGTTTAGTTTATGCAAACACCTGTTTGAAAACTTTTATCATTGATGGGAAAACATAAATCAGAATAGAGTAAAATAATTACCTATTTCATTGGATCCATATTTTTTAGAGATTAGCATAATAGAAAATAATTAGAAAGCACTTGAATATTAACCGTGATACTGGTTAGAAAAATTGTCTAATTCACATTCATTTCAAAAATATACATTCAGTTTTTAAAATCAGAAATGAATGACAAAGACATGATTGCATTCTCTAATAAATTTCCAGAACACAAGTAAAGGAGCAAGCCAGTGCTAATGCCATAGTACATGTAGTTACTTTTTAGTATTTTGATAATACTATAAAAAACAACACTTGTTTTTAGAAAATATTTCATCACTGTTTAGGCATTACACATAGATTTTCAATATGGGGAAGTGGTGCTGTTAACACCTGATAATGTACATAGCACAATGATAATGTACACAGTCATAAAATATTTTGAGGATATTCCCATTCACTTTCCTCTCTCCCTAGCCCTCTGTCTCCTAGACCCTTCGCTTCTACAAGAGACCTAGCTCCTTGCTTCCTCTTGTCCATCCTTGGAATTTTCCTTGTTTGTATTCTACCTTATACAAATGGGAGATGCCATATGATACTAATGATTGTATGACATTTAAGCTTGCACAGATTAAGTGGAATTAAGATATGTCGAGTACAGGAACTTAACAACTACAATGAATGTGTACATTGTATGCCATGCTCATGAACTAAAAATAAGAATGGGGAAAAGGGATTTAAAGGTGGAGAAAGAGGTGTGAGTTGGAAGACAAAGAGAACAGAAAAAAAGAAACAAGCTGCATTGCATTCATGTACCAATTCCCCAATATAAATCAAACACCATGTAGTGCAAACGTGTACTAATAAAGACAAAAGTAAACGAATAAAACAGTTGAGGATAGTTTTCAGCATTTTTATTTTATTGCTTTAATAGGTATTGCATATTTTAAAACCTAATAAAATTTAAATTGTTTGCATTTAAATGATTAAAATTTATGTATGCCAAATCCCAAAGTATAGCACAGATGTATTATTACAACTGAAATTAAAAGCAATACACACAGAAGCCAAGCTACAATAACATACCTTCTATTTACTTTAGTCATAACATGGAAGGAAAAGGCCTTAATTCTTTACATTTATATTGTAAGATTCATTATAATCTTTGTTTAGTACTAATGAGCATTTTTAATAGTTAATGATTTTAAGTAATAGAACATCCTATATATTTTATATTATTTATTAACTTCAATTTTTGAGATATTGAATTTCAATATTAAGTAACTAATCAGTCACTATTCTCGACCTCAACTCGTGTGACATTTGATTTCTAAGGAATTTATTAGTGTCTTAATTTCCACAGTTGGTCAAAAAAACCTAAAATTTATACATGCCCATCTTTCTCACATATTCGTAAATCATACAAGAGTTGAAAAATGCAGTTTTCAGTTTGCTAGCATTTTATTGAGGATTTTGGCATCTATGTTCATAAGGGAGATTGGCCTGTAGTTTTCTTTCTTA
>NDGN011431392.1:0-11064 GCA_002564285.1 Tympanoctomys barrerae | reverse complement strand
CCTTCCTTCCTTCCTTCCTTCCTTCCTTCCTTCCTTCCTTCCTTCCTTCCTTCTTTTTTTTCTTTCCTTCGAATTCAGGACAGGGTATACAGGATCTCACTACATAGATCAGACTCATAGTGATTCTTCAGTTTTCAGCCTCCCAAGTACTGGGATTACAGGTGTGTGCCACCACACCCAGCCTCAATCACCATCTCAGTATGCCCCAGGGGTGGGGCCAGTATGGCATGCTGGGGACTGAACCCTGGCTGCTGTGCTCTGCCGAAGCAGGTTCTTTAGTCTGCTGAGCTATCTGGCCTGCCCCAATCTAATCAATTTTCAATTCACTAGCCAAGTATTTTGGGTTATTTAGTTAAATGGCTGAGCTGAAGTGGGGTCATCTATGAAATATAAGGTTATAAAAAATGACTTAACATCTGAAGGAGGCTTGTCTCCTTAAGAATATGAAAAACCTTACATTGTACATTTCCTTGGACAAGAACTGATGCCACTCTAATCTCAAGGGAGATCAACTCTTCTGTGGTTCGCAAGAATTTATCTAGGCCACTCTGTGCTTGTCCATATGAGATGAAGGGCACATGAAAACATAGCACTCACAATCAAAAATTTTAGACTTTCATTAGGAAGAGGCAGGTTTATTTGTAATAGAAATAAAAACCTCATAAGCAACATGGTCATAGGATATCCCAGAAAATGAGAGATGAGAGTATCACATGGTCTTTGTTGATTCCTTTCAAGTTATTCCTTTGTGTGTATGTGTGTGTGTGTGCATGCACACATGTATGTGTGTGTATAAAAGTATTAAAGTCATACTTACAAACTGATGTGTAGCTCACATAGAACTTCCATAGATCAATTTAATGACAGCGCACAGTGAATACATTCTTATTTAAAACTAAAAAGTTCAGAAAATAAATTTGCTTTTTTTGTGATTTTACATTACAAGTACTAGAGCACTGTTTCCCAAATAGCAATTAAAAAATAGATGAAAAGTGTAGGAAGTTTTTCAAAACATGATTCAACTTAAAGAGTTGTCCCTCACACTGAGATTGTGTCTTTCCTGCTTCAGGCTGTCACGATTACCTTTTTGTTCACAAAAGAACAGCGGTAAGAGTTGTTTAAGCTTCCAATCCTATGGAGCTCTTTTTCTCCTTTTCATTTTCCTGGTCTGCAAATCTAGCGAGTCTGAGGGTTATCATAGCCTTTGGAATGCTGTCATAGTCCTCAGAATGCTGGCATGGCCTCTAGAAAGCTGGGTTAGCCTTTAGGAAGGGTTTGGACTTGTGGGGGGAGGCCTATCTGGAGGGGAAGTCCCGAGGCCCCTGCCCTGCAGTATCTGTTTCTGACACCCCAAGGGTTGAAACACATTCTTCAGATAAAAAGCCGGAGTCCTGATCTCACTTTCAGTAACAAGAAAGTAATTTTGTTAGGACAACCTTTGGGCTAAAATAATCTGTACATTTTCTTGGCATTTAAACAAAGAAAATCTAATTGTATACAGCAATAACAAGTTTCTGTATGGGGAAAGTGGGTTTGATTTCAGGTTTTTAGTTTCTGAAAATTCTCAATTCTGCTTGAGCTGTGATGGCCCAGTGCAGTTGTGATCCCAGTATAGCCTTGAGCCAGTGGCATCAGTATCAGTCAGGAATGCTAGAAATGTCAATTCTCAGCCCGCCCCCAATTTCCCCAACCAGAGACCTGGGGAGGGGGTTTGAACCCAGCAATCTGTGTTTAGCAAACCCTCCACATGATTCTGCAGTGTGTTTAGGTTTCACAACTATCCTAATTTTCTTTCCTTGAAGCTTAAAATCCACTGAAATTAGATTACATTCTTTCCCTCAGATGAAAATTGGATACTTTGAAGGTCATTTTCCAAAATTGTCAGTAAAATACAGTAGTCATTTATTAAAATTTTTTTATAATTGCAAATGTTTATTAATATTTCAGACTTGGGTCCTCGTGTCTTGTGCTTATATTTTATAGGACTGAATCAACTGAAAACTTAGTGCCACATTATAAAGATGATTAGCTCTATTCTTTTCAGGATTCTTTCTCTTTTTAAAATTTTTTTTATTTTTCAGGATTCTTGATGAATTAGAGTTTTTAATGAGACAAATTTAAAATTTTCATGGCTTTATATTTTAGGTTTGGTAGCTATTGAATATGTACTTTTATATGGACATGATTTCATGACATTTCTAGCTGCTAACAACAACAAAAAATTATGCTTCAATCTCTAGTGCAGGAAAGCAGTCTAATATGTGCTTAGAAGATTGAGGGGAAAAAAGGTTTTGGTTAAATTTAGTTAGCCCAAAAATTTAGTTAAAAATTTCCTACCAAGGATTCAATTAGTATTTTAGATCCTTTGATAAATTTAAACCAAAGACATGTCCCAGTGCCACTGCGTCCATTTTTCTCATGGGTATGGGACAGAAAAGAAGGCTGCACACTCCCTTCCCACACCCAAACTGAAGCCGTTATCTCAAGCAGAACTATGCGCCCTGAGCACACGGCGTTCTGTAAGACTGCAGTTAATGTGATCCTGAGGTATGTCTGAAATGAAGCTGGCCACTGCATGTCACAGCTCAAACAGCTTTCCCACTGGATAACCTTGTTGCAGATAGCAGTTCCAGATAAAGATACCTATCACTACTGGCTAGCAAATAAAAGATTTTCTGTGCTGTAGTAATTTACCTGTAAATAAACAGTATTCTAGCCACTCTGCAAACTCATTCCCCTAAATGTGTTTAAATGTCTTGCTACTTAATAGGCTACACATAATTGT
This sequence comes from Tympanoctomys barrerae, assembly GCA_002564285.1. NCBI lineage: Eukaryota > Metazoa > Chordata > Mammalia > Rodentia > Octodontidae > Tympanoctomys > Tympanoctomys barrerae. The sequence continues at coordinate 8,279 of NDGN011431392.1, read as the reverse complement.
GGTTACAAGAGTACAGATGTGCATTAAGTATCATAAGTTTTAGGTTTCGTATGTCTGGTGATTGCCACCGATCTAAGAGTCAGTCCGCCACCAAAGATGGCAATGATACCCACTGATCCATCCGTCCCTCCCTCCGTCTCTTTACCCATACATCGCCATTCACCTATCCAGTATCTGACTCAGCCCTATGCACTAGGTGTTTGCCTAGATACTGATGCTATAATGACACAAAACAGGCACTGGCTTCCTGGCTGTTGAGTCAACATGACAATATCATGAAGGCTGGAACATACATAGCGACTTTAGAAGAAACCAACTTTATGGAAGTGTACTTTGCACTCAAAATTTTAGTCATTGTATATATGCAAATTAATGACTTTCTATTAATAACAATTTGAAGCAAATTTGCTACAGAAAACTCCTCTTTAAAAACAAATCCTACTCCCTCGGTGTTCTGAAAACTCCACTGCCCTGCATTGTGACTGGAGTTTTGTCACCTTGGCTTGAGCCCACAGTAGTCATGGAAGATCCCACTGCTCTGGTGGGTCTAAAGGCAGAATGACACTCTCAGAGCTGCCTCTTCTCACAAGGGCCTGAAGTCAGCTCCTAAAGCAGTAGTTCCCCTCCCTGTTGGCACAAGGGAGTGACCTAGGGAGCTCTAAAACACTGATGATCCCTGGTCCTGTCACTGTCCTGCCATCTCAGTTTTTATGTAATTGGTCTGGACTTCCACCTGGACATCAGGATTTTCTAAAAAAGAGGTCAGCTGTGATGAGTACATACCCAAGATCGAAAACAGCATTACTAAAAGGTTTTAAGATTAAACCTATTTATTTTGATCCTTGGAAACAACAGATGTAGGTTTTTGACTCTCACTATGTCCATTTTTGTTGTTTGTAACAAAAACGAAAACCCATAATCTCAGTTGTATCATCATCACAGCTTTCCTGGAACACAGGAAGCTGAAAAACATGCATGCGGTCAGTTTCCCTCTGCTGCTCAGGCCCAGTATCAGCAGAGCCGCACGCTTTCGCACTTTTCCCTCTTCACTTTCTGGGAAGAGCAATAATGCCATTCCTGAAATGTGTCACCGCCCCACACAGCACATTTTGTTCCTATTGTTTCATAACAATGAAAATTCAGAATGTTCTGATGACAAAGTCCCTCCTTTCTCTTAAAAGGGGCTCTTCAGTTCTCCAGGCATCACGGTCCTGGTGATTTAAGCAGGCCAGAGTTTGCAAGTGGGCTCACTGGCTCTGTGCTGGGGCTGATCAAACTCAACTGCAATGATGACGGCCCAGCAATCTGGTTAAAGTGCTTATTCAGGAATGGCCCACGTCTGGGCTGAGGCTAAATCCCCATTTCTTAAAGCTCCTAGGTGACACCCATGATGCTGATTGATGTGCTACACTTTAACTAAAATATCCCAGGGCTCCCTATATTATCATTTGATAATATATTATGTTATTCACAGATATTCACATTAAATAGCAGATACAGCTGTAATTCATAGAAAGTTTTATTTTTTGGTGTTGAGTTGAAACAACAGGAGTAGGTTTCATAAATCGCCTTGATTTTCTTTTACCAGGTCTGTTTCCTTAATAGAAAACTAACAGGCTACAGGTGATTCCATGGTCATTTCTAACACTAAAGTTCTTTTGCTTCTAGCTGTATAATAACACTGCAGCCTCACCTTATATCTCGCACTTCAAGTATAGGAACATCATCTAAAGCATTTTAATTAATGTGTAAGTTCCTTGAAATTTCAAGGCATAGTTTTTTGGCTGGACCTTTGACTTTCTGTATGCATTTAATATCTGAGAATTGATTAGGCAGGTGGGGGAATTGTACTATATCCTGCTATTTGCTGCCTAAGGTTTTTAGATTAGAAGGATTCTTTGATATTCCTCTAGCTGAACAGCAATGGTTGTGCAGTTAATTCTGAAAGATGTAGCCTAATTTGTTTTGGGTGGAAATATCTAGGGCATTAATTACTGTACTGGATGGCAGTAGCTGAGCGCTGTCCTGGGAGATTCTGATGATATTCACAACCTGCAGTTTATCCAGAAAATGTACTCCTCCAGGTCCACGGGATGGGGCAGCCGCATCTTTTGTAAGCTCACATCTGGACCTTCTTTGTCTCTCCTTCAAACATCTTGCTCTCTCAAGGCATCACAATGCCCTCTCTCACCCCACTGCTGTCATCTACTGACGTATAGCTTATTCCTTATCACTGAAGAGCACATCTCATTGTTTATACCTGAAGCAAATGTCATCCCTGACCAGCTGAGAGGATGGAGGAGCCATTTAATCGTAAGGCCCTGGCTTCCCTTCACTTACTCATCAAAAGCAGAGAACACTGGCCTCCCTGCTATCTCAGTCTTTTACTTCCTGATACCGCCAAACACTATCCCCTGGCCTTCTAACAATATTAATTTAATTATTCACACTGACAAACTTAGCAACTGATCTATGGACCTCAAATTACTTTTTTCTTCCCCATCTACTTGCTTATGATTTATCTCTAAATGCAACCTAAATTTTACAGTGTATATGAGTCATTCCTTTGAAAAAGATCCTCAACTCTTAATCTTCATCCTAGCCACTAGAGAAAGCTTTCATGCTGGAAGAAATCAGCTATCCACTTTTTAATATGGAAGTTGGTGAAGGTTGCTAAGGAAAAATCAGACAACTGAGTTGAGGAATTTCACCTTAAATCACCAGCTTTACTTATCGAAGGCTCAGCTACGCACTGCTGTCTCTCTCCCTCCCAGTGGTTATGGTTTGTCCTTACTCAGTGACAAGTTCAAAACCAAACTCTTTCTCCACCCACACCTGTTCTCCTTCACCCTAGAATTCTTACTGTTACCCAGCCAGATAAGTCAGATACCTCAGAGTCATTCCTTAGTCCTTGACTCCCTGCATCCTTGACATCAAAGTCAGTGCCAACACCTGATCTTCAAAATGACACCAGCTGCATCCAGGCATTTTATCATTTTTCACCCAAGCTCTGCAAACTGTGTTTTTGAGACAGTGTCTTGCCAAATTGCCCAGGCTGGTCTCAAACTTTTGAGTTCATACAATCTTCCTGCTTCAGCCTCTCAGTTGCTGGAGTACAGGCCTTCGCAACCTTACCAATCTTGCCAACATTCTAAAAGGTCAGTCTATTGTTTTCTTTGCCATTTTCCAAACCATTCTCCACAGAGCAACTAAAGCTACTTTGAGCACAGTAATTATTAAATGTTTTTCCTCTCCTTAAAATCAACACTTCCTTTTACTCAGAACCACAACCAACTTCCTGACCATGATTGTGAGGTCCTGGATGCGCTAGGCTCTGTTCACCTCCTTCGGGGCTTCCGGTATCCTTGCTTCTCAAATGCCTGGCCACAGCATCATTTTTCTAGACATAGACAAGATCCTTCCATTTCCCATGTTAGAATTTTTCATATGCTTTTCTGATTCTGGCAAAACGATTCATTCCAATTTTTCCCACTTCTTGTCAGCCCTTGTTAAACTTCCTTTGTAATGTTTATTGAATGACTTATTTCATGTTTATTATATCCCCACCAGACAATCAGACCCTCAGGGGCAGACTCATGTCTATCTTGTCCATTACTACCTTCATGCTGTCTGGCACATAGTAACTAGGCATGCAATAAATATTGGCTGTCACCAAATCCATCCAAAATGTCACGATAAATGAGATATAATAGGTCTCTCGGTAAGAGTTTTTTTTTTTTTTTTTTTTTTTTTTGCTGATCAAGGTATAGAAGTCCAAAGAAAACAAGTGATACATCAATGTCTCTGTTACATCTATGTCTTGGTTATGGGCTCAATGTCATGGTTATGCGCTGAGGTCCTGACTGTATCCTTTATCAACCCATAGGCCTAGTCCTTCAAATTTTTGGTGTTTCCTCTTTTTCACTTTATAAAGACAGAATTTATAATTTTTCTTCCAAAATTTGCCTTCATCTGTTCTATTTTCCAGCATAAAAATACAATTATGCATAAAAGTACATTAGTCTATGGTACCAGTACAGTGTCAAGGGACCTGGATAAAGCTTTCCCTTTTCCTCCTCCACCAGCGCTCGCTGATGGTGATTACTGCTATTGTCACAAGCCCCCCACTGTCACAGGCTGATGCCAATACACAGAAACTGCAGCTGTCCCCAAGCCAGCCTGGGTTTTTAAACATCTAGAGAGGCAATTTTTCTTCATCAATTATCCTCTCTGTAAGTTTTAAAGCAAGACCGAAAGAGACAGCATTGCAGAGAGAGAAAAACAGCATTATAAAATGAAAAAAACAAAACAAAACAAAACAAAAAAACAACCTCCCTTCCCCCGCAGCCAAGACTGAGAAACGTTAAAGGAAAAAGAGAAAGGAGATGGGGCAGCAGAGAATTAAAAATGCTCCAAGCAGGGGGGCTATTAACTGGTCTAGAAATTAGTCTCTGGTGAAGGAGGCCTGAGGACAACCAGTCTGAATTCTGTTTTTCCTACGGGGATGAATGATAGTTAACCACGGTCAGAAATAAGTTTTTCCATCTAAAAAACCGCCTGCCTGAGGAGCAAAAGTTGACACCAATCCATCCCGCACAAGGGTGGGGGCATAAGTAGAAATCTCTGGAGAAAGATTCTCTTTCTCTCTCCGCTCTATTTTCCAGAGCAAGATGTTTAGGCATTTTTAACAAGTTTTGGCTGGGGTTGGGCACAGGACACTCAGAGAGGAGTCCAGTTACGTCCCACCAGTGTGGCCTACACATCGCGATTCCGACGCGGGCAGCAGAAGGGCTGCTGCAAAAGCCGCTTCGCGCAGCAGCGCCGCAGGATCATCCCGAATCGCACCGCTGGACCCCGAGCGGAGCGGCGGGAGACCCGGAGAGGCGAAGAACCGCGGGTTCCTTCCTCTCCGGGCGGGCGCCTCCACACCCCCTGGGGCAGCTCGCGGCCTCCCTGCTCCCTGCCTGACCTCAGGACTCGCCCGGAGCCCCAGAGAAGGCCAAAGCGAGGGGGGCGGAGCGGAGCGCAGCCCTCAGCCCCCCGGAGCCCCGAGCCCCTCAGAAGGACCCGGCGGACCCCACGCACCCGGTCCGGCCCCACTCCGCGCCGCGCGCTCACCTCCGCGCCGGGCCGGGTCGGGCAGGACGAGCCGCTCAGCTCCCTGGCTCGGCTCCGGGCCCTGTGTGCTGCTGCTCGGCGGGTGTCTGCGGCTGGTGGCTGGGAGCTGTGGAGCAGAAGGACGAAGAGGAGGGAGGCGCAGGGCGCCGGCTCAGTGACGCCGCTGCAGCCTCCCCAGGCCGCCGGGCCGCGGGGGCGGATGGGGTCGGGAGGGCGCGCGGGGCGGAACGCGGAGCCCTGCAGGTTTGCCTCTCCCCCTCCCCCACGCCCCGGGAGCTCACGTCCCAGCCAGGTTCCCGCCGAAACGCTCGGGGCTGCACCCCCTCCCCACCCCCTGCTGCCTCTGAAAAGCTGGAGCGCAAGCCGCGCCCCCTCGCCCCCCACAGCGCCCACCTCCGAGCTCCAGGTTCCAGCGGAGCCTCCGAGAACCTGCGCTGCTGCTCCGGGACGCGCAGTCTCCTTCGGTGCTGAGTCGGGTCCTTGGGATGCCTTTTCCCAGAGCCACACAGGACGCTCTTCCCGGTCCAACGGACGCAGACGGAGCCTGGACCCTGCCCTTTGGTCTTCCGTGCGGTGCGTTGAAAGCGCCCGGCCTGGTGTGTGCGGAAGAGGTTAGGCCGGCAGTGGGGAGCCCCAGATCCCGCGGAAGCTGCTCACCGCCAAGGACTCGGTGGCCTTGGGGTGTTCCGGGAGTCTCTGAACTGTGAGGGCGCCCTGACTTGACTCAGGTATTCTGTGGGAGTTCTCCCTGTGCAGTACAAGTAGTCAGGTATCATTTATATACCCCGTAGGAGTCATTATATTTATAATTCTCAAATTTGGGAACGGTTGTTTTAGATATTAGATAAAATTACCATTTTAAGAAAGTTTAAAAATCATCTTGTTGTATGCAGCTAAATTAGATAGAAATATTGTAGGTAGTGAGATAGGGCCAGGCCCAAAATCAAAGGAGCCAGTGCAGCAGAGGAGATGCCTTGCAACAGGCGCTTGTGCAGAGAGCCAGACCTCAAGAGAAAAGGTGAAACAGATGCACCCACATGCCTCCCTGAAGATAAACATCAGGGATTGCTGTTCTAAAATAGTATCAGGCACCTTGGAAAAGCCAGGAAAGCCGCTAACCCACTCCCCTACAGGAAAAGGCCCCATTCTGTATTTGTGCCCGCTTCCTCATTAGATCCTGATTTACAATTTAATCAATTTTACCTGAGCAATTACACTTGTAATCTCACTGGCTGAGCACAGTTTTGCCCCACCGAATGCCCACCGTGCAGTTTCCCAACTTGGACCTGCCTCACCTGGTTGTTTCGCTTTAGGAAAATCCTTAGAAAAGGCAGCATCCTTGGCAATCCGCTTGAGATTTCTGTTTCTCTCTTGGACAGGAGCTTTCTTTCCCCCAATAAATATATTCTGCTCTTAACCTCCGTTGTTCCTAAAGTTCATTCTTTGATTTTAGAGAACGTAAACTTGTACCAGACAACTAGCGACCTGGGAGTTTCTTTCCCCTATATCAATCTCTCCCAGTGATTTATTAAAAAAGAAAAAAAAAAATTGAGAAGATAGGCTTGGGCTGCTTGTCAGGCCCTGCACTTTTCATTTTTGACTACATACAGATACAGAGGAAATGTGGAGAGGGCAGGCTGGCCTTGAACGTGTTGTGTAGCCCAGGCTGGCCTCAACTCACTGACCCTCCTGCCTCAGTCTCCCAAGTGCTGGCCTTACAGAACCTCTCTCAAGTGAATCAGCATTTTGTTTTCCTCCGCACTTCTGCAGGACTAGTGGAGTAAACAGATAAATCTTAGCAGTTAATGAAAATATGCAGTTTTCTTGCATTTCCTTTTGAAAAAATTATCATCATCTAACTTCCACAAAAGATAATTAAAAAAATCTGCCATTATCTAAGATCCTAACACCATTAAATTATATAAAATATATGCGTAAACCAAGCATTTCAAATATTTTTGAAAGCAGCATTAACACGAGCTCTCTTATCACAAAATAAAGTAGTATATGGAATCACTTAGCCGAAAGAGAAGCAATGAGTCAATGATTTGCAGTTTCCAGAAAGAATATCTGCTTTTCATACTTGAACTGTTAAAATAAATATCCCCTGTGAAAAATCTGGATGCTCAATATGCTACCACGATTGCTGGTGTGGAAGCGAAGCTGGATTCCTTCTGGTTCATTTCATGGAGACTGCAGTTTTTACCACTGTTTTTCATTTGGAGTTTCCGAGTATAAAAATGAGTTCACAAGGGTCAGAGGTGTGCCCCAAGAACTCTCTTCAGTTCCCTGAAGTAGTAATTTATTCCACTGACGCGCAGCAGTCATTTACTCAATGAATCTCTGGAGGCCTAGAGGCGCTAACACAATTTTTTCCTCTGAAGTTATTCTACAGTGGATCACTTCAGAACGGCACTTTCCAGAGTAACTTTGAGCACTGGTCCATCCTCCACTTGCTTACTGAGCTGTTGTTACCCACCTGGCTCCAAAGCCAGGGATAATGGTGAAGGAGACAGAGGGGTGACCTTGATAGAAATTAAGTTTTCTTGGACACAGGAATGAGTAATCAAATGCAAATAAGATTTACACAGTTACACATAGGGGGAGAGTACGTATAAAATGTGATAGAAACAGCACAACAAAGAGAAACGAGGAGGACGCTCTTCACCATGTACTTTTAACAGACTTACACATGCATGTAGATTTGAAATAGATTTTATTTGAAGATAGACTGATGTAGAAACATTTAAAATCTATTAAAGCATATGGTTGTACATATGCACAAAAAGGATATTGTATAATTAACTTTATTTTATGAACAAATTTTACATATTAATATGATCTAGTCTTTTTTTTTTTTTTGTACTTGGAATTGAACACAGGACCTTGCATTTGCTGGGCTAGTCTTAAAATGCTTGATGACTACACAGTCAATAATATTGGCAGAGACTAGTTTTCTTAGCTCTACGCTTCAGGAAAATGCATTTCTAATTATTTTTATAATTAGTACTTGTACTTCTTTCAATACTCACTGGTGTGTTAAGGGGAGAAAATAGTTCTGTGGGATAGATGCATTGGTGCCTAGCAATATGAAGCCGCCAAATCTCTTCTTCTTCTTCTTCTTCTTCTTCTTCTTCTTCTTCTTCTTCTTCTTCTTCTTC
>NDGN011431382.1:0-15421 GCA_002564285.1 Tympanoctomys barrerae | reverse complement strand
GGCGCAGGGTAGCAGGAAGCTCTCCCACACACTCACCAGACCTGGGCTGGGACTGGGTCTGGAGCTTCCTGGAATGCGGCCGAAATTCCTACTCCAAAAAGCTATTTTTTAAGATGTAATAAATTTGTTTTTAATGAACTAAATAAAAAGTTTTGGTTTATATTTGTATAAATGGTAAGATAATTTATAATATTAATAAGTTTAAATCTACAAATCCAAAATCTCCTTAGGCATTCAATATTATTAAGAGCTTGAAGAGTTCTCTTGATCCTGAACAGTATGAGGATAGGTGAAAGAGAGCCTTAGGAGGCCTCATGATAGGGAATTAGCATAATCCACATCAGACACCTAATTGTTTAAAGGTTAAAAAGAATGGCTGTGCCAAGGCTTGTCCAAGACGTGGGGCGTGAGACTGCTTACATTTCACTAGGAGGACTAGGATCTGATACAGCTTCCAATCAGGGTCTTTTGACTGTTTAATGTACTAAAGGACTTCGGAAGCATAATCTGGCTCTGAAATGCCACTCCTAGGAATTTGCTCTAAGGAAATGACAGAAGAGATGTTAAAGATATAAAAGCCACATATGAGTTATTATTGTCATGTTGTTTATAATGTTCAAAACGGAAAACCTCAATGCCTATGTTTTAAGTTTTGCTAATTGTGGAAGTCAGATGGAGAGCTTGGCATTTCCAGAAACAGGCTGATCAGAGGACCCTGGAAGCCTTTGTTCTTTTTTAAAATGCGTATTCCTTACTGAGTATCCTCTTTGGGACTATTGTCTCTGCCACAGCTTTTTATTCTGTTCTCTTTCCTCTCTTGGCATTTATGATATGCCTTGGCTATGTCTTCTTCTACCTGTTCTTTTTCCTAATTGCACTACTTTTTAACTTTTCTATTTAAACTGTTGAAGGAAAATCTAACACAACAAACTAGTGCTTGTTTTCTCTTTAGGAAATACCCCCAAGCCATCACATAGCCTGTGTACGGGTTGTCTTTAGTCAGCTACTTTGCTCAGTTCTGGTCTGCTATAGTCAAGGAAGTGGAGTTTATTTGGGGTAGAAAACAACTACTTGTGTATATAAAGAATCATTTAGAGCCCCTTCCCTCAGCAAGGGTGAGGATATACTACCTTGGAAGAAGGCATAGGCATCGTATGGCTTAATGAAGGATACCTTGCTCAGTAAACGTATATGCAACTATATGTTTAAGAGTAAAATAACACCAGGAGATTATTTTCCAACCAACCAGCAGCAACCACTGCCAGCCATTATCTTTACATGATTATAGGCACATTTAAGATTTTTCTTTTGATGCTATTATTTTTGATTTCTTTCAAAAATAATTATTGTTGTCACCTTATTCCTTTTTTGTTGTTGAATAGTGTGCTATGGCGTGGTCTACCACCACTTGTTTATGCTCAAGTTGATGAGCATTTCTAGTCTATGATTCATGCATAAATCTGCAAGGAAAATTACTATACAAGCCTTTAAAAATAGTTGTCATGGGCTAGGGAGATAGCTCAACAGTCTAAGTGCCTGCTTGGCAAGCTGAAGAATCTGGGTGCCATCCATGGTACTGCATGCAATGCTGGCCCCAGAACCTTGGGTGTGTTGTGCTGGCCACCAAAACCAGGCATGGTGATGCACACCTGTAATCTAGTGCTGGGGTGGGGGTGGGGTGAGACAGGATCCCTGAGCTGCATAGTGAGACTCTGTAACAAATAAAAATAAAAAATAAAACAAATAGTTGTCATTTTTCTTGGGTAGACACCTAAAGGTGAAATTGTAGGGCCATTATATGGGCCATGCTTAGCGTTATAAAAAACTGCATGCTCATAGTGATGCCACTTCACATTCCCACTATTTATTTGTGTTCTGATCGCTTCACATTTTCACCAATTTTGGCCCTGGCAGTCTTTTTCATTTTTTCTGTTTGGGTGTATAGTTATGGTATTGTGATTTAATTTGCCTATTTTTGGTGGCTAATGACATTGAGCAATTTACTATTAATTCATGCCTCTGCCTGAACTCTGTGTCCATAATCAAATGAGAATACAAATCAAGCCCTTCAGCAGTGTAAAACACCTGCTACAGTTGGTTTACCTTTGCTTATCGATTTACCTTTATTCACACCCAAAGCATAACATGCATTCCCATCTGTAGGACATTATATTAGTTTCTGTCTCTCCCATGCACTTTTTTTTCTACCATTATTTAGCTGGATTTAGCACAAAGTAACTACTCTCTAGGTAAAATCCTCTTGATAATTTATATAATCACGGAGTCTTTCAGATTACTTAGTGCCTTGCATTTGGAGCATGCCTTTCTTCAGGAGTACTCAGGACCCTTTGAAGTTAATATTCACAACATCTTTGTGAAGTGGGTAGGAAACACGTAGAAGAAACTGCAATTCCAGAAGGCAAAGCCAATCAGTGAAATTCAGATTGTCACTTGAATCCCAGTCATCGGATTTGTCACCAGACCAACTGTTACCTAGCAAATCAACTTAGCTCTCCTTACAGGGTGATAAAGGCTTCAAATAAAGTCAAGGAGCCTCACCTGCTGATGTAAAGTTAACACAGATTCCCTCCCCCAGTTCTTTCAACACTAGAAAGTGGTCATGATCCTTGTCATGTATGTTCCCTGTGGATGTGTGCACTGATGGCTATAAAGCAAAACAGAGTCATTCCGCCCCACAGAAAAAGATGTGTGAGGATGCAGTAATGTGGAAAACAAGTTTCAAAGAACAATGTACAAAATCTGTCCTCTCATGAGCACATAAATATTTTCAAAACAACTCTGGATTTTGAGCAAAAACAACAAAGGAAGGATAGGACCTCTGGCAACAAAGCAGTGAAACACCAGTGTTTCACTTGGCTCTTCCCATACCTGAACATAGTGCATATTTAAAGAGTCATTCTAGTGTAATATGTCTGATGTTTAACAAATATGTCAGAACTTGCATGCCAAAATAGGTGCTTTCTTTCCCCTCAAAGGCAGCATCTTGGGATGCTGCAGATCGACTTCAATGTCACTTTGTAACTGATGAAAACAGTTTTGGAATTACTATTTTAGAATTGCCTTTTGAGCCTTAGGAACATTCTTTTATAAATATCTTCAGGAGTCTGGGGTTTCTTAAAAAACATACTTCAAATATTCTTTCACCGTATTATTGCCGTAAGGCTCTGAGGCTCCCAGTTTTCAGTATCTTACTTCAGATCTCTTCCTGGTTCTGATCTACTCATTTTGTTATTTTGAGGCACAGTCTCAGTAGGTAGTCAAGGTTGGTCTCGAACTTGCATCAGTCATTGTGCCTCAGCCTCTCCAGTGCTGGACTTGCAGACATGAGCTTCCATGCTCGACTTGATCTTCTATGTTTTCTAAAAAAAAATAAAAAAAAATGGTTTTCACTCATAATCATACATGTTTGTGGGATACCATGTGATAATTTTATTCTTGCATATAATATGTAATGATCAAGTCAGGATAATGAACATTTTTCTTAAACATTGTATTTCTTTGTCTTGGGAAACTTCAATCTCCTTTTAATTTTTTCTTCATTTAAATTTTTTACAGCAGTTAACCACTAGGAAGAATGTATGCAATGTATTAATTATTGAAACTGTCCTACCAATTTGAAAAAAAAATTTTTTTTTAGGCAAAGTTTTCTTGGGTACTGGGAAATGAGCCAGCACCTTCACACTGAGCTACACCCCCAGCCCTTTTTTTTATGTTTTGAGACATAACCTTGCTAATTTGCTGCAATGCTTAGGCTGAATTCAAACTTATGATCCTCCTGTCTCAGGCTTCCAGAGTGCTAGGATTACAAGTATATCCCACCACCCAGCTTCTCTATTCATTTTTTATAAAATGTATTTTATATAAAATGTATTATAATGTATTATCGTAAGCCACAGTCACCTTTCTGTGCTGTGGATCACTAGTACAGTACTTATGCTTCCTAATTGATCATGGTATCATTTAAATTTCTTTTGAATCCATTACTTAGTCTTCCACTTGCATCTCACCTGATAATTTGGGCATGGCCATTGACTTCACCACTTTAGCTTTAATCTTCACTTCTTGGCCATAATTCTGATAATTTTTTCTGCCCCGAAAGCTACAGGTAAATAGCTTTTCAATTTCAGCCTGACCCCCAGCACAGTTACCTTGCCCGACCCCTGGACACCTGGCTCCTGGACTGCACCCGTGCTCACCGTTAGCAGGGTAAGCAGGAAGCAGAAATAATTGTCCTCTAGAGCAAAGTTGATTTCTTAACCAGAGTCACTTGGCATCAAATCTAGTGAAGGACATGAAGCCTGAAGCTGTGCGAAGAAAATAAAGTTTGAAATAGTGGCTATTAAATAAGGAGGCTGGATTTACCCTAAGGCTCTTAATGCTGGCGACTTGAGGTGACTGTGGCTCTCCCACCTGTGGTTAAGTTCGAAGCTCGCCTCCACCACCTGCCGGCATCTGTGGTTCTGCTTCATGCCGGGTTCCAGGCTGATGGGTTTATCTCCCGAAAGAGGAGAAAGACGCCTTGCAAGCCACAGCCAAACGTCTGTGGGCAGCCATGGTGGAGTATGAGGGAGCGCACAGCTCCCCAGAGGTGTGGGAGGGAAAAGCTAACTTAGACATCCTTTTTGTTTTTTTTGTGGAACTGGGGATTGAACTCAGCCTCTTGTGCTTGCCAGGGAAGCGCTTATTCTGTTGAGCCATCTCCTCCAGCCCCCATTTTTTTTTAAAGTAATATATTTTTTTCTTTTTAGTTATTTTTTTAACATCTTTATTAGGGCCAGGGCACTTAAGTTTTGTATATCTTCAACAACTCTAGAATACTTACACTATGTAACAAAAGTAATGTATGGGTGAAGCAAGGAACAATAAAATGAACTAGTGTTATCTTTGGAGTAGCACATTTTTATATTGGAAATTATCAATTTATTTTAATTCTGTTTTGCCTGGATTTTTCTAAAAATGCGTTTGTATTTTCCAAGTGGAGAAAAGCGCATCCTTCCAAACATAGAAGTGGGAAAGTGGATGTTCTCTGGTCACAGCCCATGTGCTAAGGTGACCTGCTTGTGGAGTCTCTGGACAGTGTTCATAGGTTGGCTTGAGCGAAATTTCCAGTGGACCCTTTTGTAATACTCCTGCCAGGTTCTCTTGAGGGCTTTGATTTGTGAAGAAACCCTGCAACTTAATGCTGAGGATTGGTGCCAGGAGCTAGAGGGCCATTTAAGAGCTGGGTAGTCCTCCAAGCACATGTGGCAGGAGGCAACCATCAGAAAGGATGGAAAGTGCAGGTCAGCCTAGGTGGGAGGCTCTGGGAGCCCCAGGGAATCCTGCCCGCGTCACCATCCACAAGGCTGGAGTGACGAGGAGAGTACGAGCAGGAAGCTACATTGAATTTTGTCTTCCCCGCGCACACTGAGCTCGGGGTTTCCCACATGCAGGGAGAGGACAGAAAGGGCACTCTGTCAAAGCTCCAGCATAGCAACCCTACAAAGGAAACAGATTTTAAAAGCTGCAAGAAGGATTTATGACTTGAGGGACCTTTGTGAGTCCTTTATTAGCCTAGTACATCACCTCTCTCCCATCTTTATGCTGACAGTCTCTGGATTTCGTGTCAACGTGGGCAAGTGTATAAAATGAACAGACAAGAGCCGCAGGAAGGGCTGATGGATTCCGGTGCATGCCTGCGCATTACGAGCAATTTGATTCTGCTAAGAGGTTCTCTTATGCAGTCTTTCAGTGAGGGCATCTTGGATTGTTTCTGACAACTATATGTTTTTCAAGAGTTTTATTTTTTCTTATAATGGCCTTCTGAAGAGCATAAATCAACCTGGAAAGAGGACTGCATACTAGCCTAAATGGTTTTTCAAAAGTTAGTGCAAAGTTTTGAGATGGCTCAGAATAATGCGCCTTGGTCATCAAGGTCATTTATGGTGCAGGCCCCACAAGCCAGCCAGCCCGCTGATGTCTCAGGTCCACTAGCTTTGCTTATGACTGGGAGGGTCCAAAGGGACACCTGAAGTGCCAGCTCCTGCGCAAAGCCACCTTTGATGTCTCCAAGGTGTCGTGTATTCCAACAACAAAGGCGAAAAGATTAACAGTTGCAAAAATTTGATCAGCCTCTCCAAATTCTACAGGCATTATTCTAGAGCATGACCTCAACTGTGCCGCAACAATCCTCTGATCTGCCTTGTGTTGTTCTTGAGATCCAGTATAAGCCAGTGACTTGCCTGAGGTCACAGTCCTAGAAAGCAGATTTTAACCTGGACATAGGCAGTATGACTCCAAAACATGCATTTTTAAATGTTAGTATATGTCCGTGATGCATAATAATCCCATTCATCTTGGGGCACATACACACGCCAGCCTTAAACATTTGTACTTCCCTTTTCCCTTTCCACTTTCCTATCTCCCTCACTTCTGGACTTCCTCCCATCTCCATAAAGTCTACCTTCTTGTTTCCTATCATCTGTCTTTTTACTTTTCTCTTTAAAGAACTTACGTGTTGGGTTTCTCATACAAGATCAAATGTGATGTTTAACCTTTCATGTCAGATTTATTTCACTTAGCATTGTGGAGTCAAGGAGCATCCATTTTTATATAAATGACTTAAATTTATCCTTTTTATGGCTGAGTAGTACTACACTGTGTATATATGCCACATTTTCTTTATCTGTTCATCTATTGGTGGGCCTTTAGGCTGCTTCCAAGAGTTAGGTCTTATGAGTCATATATAAAACATTCACTGTTAAGTTCTGTCCTTTGATGCAGCTTTTTTCATACCTTTTCTTGCATAGTGGAAGTTGAACTCAACACTTCACGCTTGCCAGGCACATACCGTATTGCTGAGCTATATCCCTGGCTTGTACACTGTTATTTGATTTCCTTTTTGTTCTTTGGTACCTTGGGACCTCATGTTTGCCAAGCAGGCACTTGTACCACTGAGCTGTGTCCTCAGCCTTTTGTGTTGTTTTTGCACTGTTAATGTGAAATTTTAGGAATACAAAAGGGGTCACAAGCTTTTCCCATATGCTTTGCAAAACTAACTTGAGTGTTTTTATTTGACTTCTTGAGATACACATGTTCTAGAAATGTTCTTTACCTCTGGATTGCAGATGAGGAAGGAACGACCAGAAAGAAGAGAAGCCATGTGTTGTGCTATGGTTTTCTTTGTTTCAAGATCATCATTTTCAGTATAAATAGCCTGAAAATCAGGAAGTGTCTGAAAGGCTTGCTCAGCTGTCTATGGCTTAGGGGTGCAAGTTATTTCTCTATTTCCAACAAGTTCCGGTTCAAAGGGAAAATGGGGTCCTCCCCCACCGGCTGGTCGCAGGCTAACACGCTCACCCAGCATTTGCCTTGGGCCTCACTGACCTCCCGCATCTCTGCCTGCGCCCTGCAGCTCTGTGCTCTTGGGCATCCTGGGGGCTCATGCAAATGGGGCAGCAGAGAGCAGGGCAGATGCACGCGCTGTGCATGCTGTGTGCTCCGCTGGCTCCTTGGATTTCGCCTACAGAAAAGCAGGTTCAAAGGAAAAAATTATTTCAAAAGTCAGTGCCAAGAGACTGTTCAACCACAAGGCCTCCTGAGCACAGGGCTCGTGGAGCTCTGTAGGTGGTACATGTGCACGAAACTACAAGGGAGTTGTACTTCAGTATTCATTTTTTAAAGACAAAACAATGATGGAGGGCTGGGTAAAGTACCTTCTGCTCACACATGTGGGGCTCAAAGCCTTGGTTTGAACTCTGGTCTGTGAGTGTGAACCCAAGGGTGGTGGTACTTTTCCTCCCTCTCCCCCTCCCCCTCCTCCTCCCCTCCCCCCTCCTCTCCACCTCCCCCCTCTCTCCTCCCCTCCCTTCCCCTCCCCTCCCCTTCCCTCTTCCTCTTCTTCTGTGTGTAGTTTAGGGAAGGGTCTACAGGGTGTTCAGGGTCTCAGCCTCCCAAGAGCTGAGATTACAGAGGGCTGTCACCGCACCCAGACTCAATCACCCTCTCAGCATGCCCTGGGGGCGGGGCCAGCACAGCAAGCCCAGGGATTGAATCTCTGGCGCCTGCACCTGCTTGCAGGCGCTTTAATACACTAAGCTATTTGGCTGGCCCTTACACGTCTAAGTATTCAATAATGTAGTAACTCAGCTATGCAATAGCCTGTAACTATGGATCAACTTTAGTTATCTAGAAAGAAATATCACTCCAGAGATTACAAATAGTCTAAACCCTTCTCTAGTCATTCTCCTGTGCAGACCCTGACCACATTGCCTTACTTTGTACTGCAATTTATAGTTTTCTAATTTCCCAGTGCAGTAGACCATTTGTTTCCTGTTGTAATTGAAGGAGAGCCTTAGGGTTGCTACTTGTTTTCTCAATGAGGAAACCAAGGCTAAGAGGCACAGTGTGACTTCTTCAAGTTCCTCTTCCTACCAGTGACAGTGCCAAGGCTGAAGTTCTTTGTTTGTAATTGCTGTAGTCTGAATGTGGCCCTAGAATGCATATGTGAAAATTTAGTCAGTGTGACAGCACTAAGCGGTGGGGGCACCTAGGAGGGCTCCTTCCTCACAAGCGCATCAGTGAGCTTATGAAGAACTACAAGAAGCCATCTGTCACCTGAAGATCGCTGGCCCTGCCTGGCAAGTGGAGTGACGCAGCCCTCACCAGGCCTGGAACCCATCAGGGACTTGATCTCAGACTTTCAAGTCTCCAGAACTGTGAAAAACCAATTTTTACTACCTATGAATTGCCCTGTTTATAGGATTTTTTAAAAACTAGCATCATGTCTTAACTATGTTGCTATAAAAGAATACTTGACACTAGGTACCTTATAAATAAAGAAGGTTTGTGTAGCTCACGGTTTTAGAGGTTCAAAGTCTAAGCTCAGGCTGACCTTGTTTGGTCTCAGATCTATATCACAGTATAATAGAAGAGCAGACATGGAAATGGATGAGAAAATGTCGGAGTAACTAAGAGTTTCTCTGGATCATAAATTACCCAGATAGCATCACATGGGTAGTGACAGAACTAAGCACACAGAGTGACAAATGACTCACTCGTGCTCTTGGAAGAGGTGACTGGGCACAACCTACACAAACCCCTCCTCACAATACTGCCCACAGGACCTAACCACCTCCCAAGAGGCCCTGCCTCTCAGGCTCCACCCCTGTCTCCTCTACACACTGGGGGGTCCCCACCTCTGGCACACAAACTCTTGGGGAACAAAGCAGCCCAAGCTGCAAGCACAGCACCAATGGACTAAGTCCATGAGCTGCCTCCTGAGGCAAAACTGAAATAAATATAGTAGAACTGGTAGAAAAGTGACAAGGGAGGAAGAATGAACATCATCTCATAAAGCAGAATGAGATTTTTAAAATTTTTCCTTTAGGTGAGAGAGAGCATGATTTAGTGGAAAGACCAGGAATAGAGTCATATAGTGTGGGTTTTAAGTACAGCTCTGCCACTGATTGATAAGTTGGACAAACTTGGCAACTTTCCTTTCCCATTCTCTCTTTCTCTTCTACCTCTTCTACCTCCCTTTTTCACTCTACTCTCTTTCTCTCTTCTTTCTTTTTCTCTGTTGAAGAATGAACGCAGAACCTTTCACCAAACTACATTCTCAGCCTTTACAGCTTGTGTCAAGGCAGGCTCTTGCTAAGCTACCAAGTTGCTCAGGCTGGGCTCCAACTCTTGATCCTCCTGCTTTTGTATCTGAGCTTCAAAGTCCTCTGATGCAGAAAGGGTTGTTTACATTTACCTTAAAGGACTGTGTATCAGTTAGGGTTCACTAGAGGAAGAGAGAATTTATAGATATGATTTACAAGGCAGGCTTGCAGTGGCCATCTGCAGTCAGGTGTGGAAGAGGTCAAGAGGATCATCTATCTCTCCATCTCCTGGAGAGCCAGAGGACCCAGTCAGAAGGTGAATGCCTGGAGCTCACTGCGTAACCCATGTGAGTGCATATGAGGAAGACGGTGTGCGTGTGGCTGAAATCTCTGCCCTGGAAGCCTGGTCAAAGACAATGACGGGAGCACCTCAGAAGAAGCAGTAGTGAGACTTCTTTCTTCCTCATGTTTACTCCATCCAGACTTGTGGGTACTAACCATACCAAGGATGGGTCTTTTCTCTCCATTGTCTGTCATCCAGATGGGCCCAGAAATGTGCTAAACCAATAAGCTAGGTGTTTCTTATTCAAGTTAACACCATAGTTAACTATCACAAACTATTGTGTCAAATGAGAAAATGTCCAGATAACTAAGGGTTTCTCTGTGGGTCATAAATTGCCCAGGTAGTGTCACACTGGTAGTAAAGAACTCAGCCTAGAATCCTCTATCTCAGGGAGGCTGTGAGCCAGATGTGAAATGTGGTATGAATGGTAAGTTCAAGAGTCTTATCATCATGTTCCATTTGTTATTTTCACACTGTCCTTTGTTATGGTTTGTGTCTAGTTGTCTCCCCAAAGCCTCATGCAGTCATGGGGCTGACTTACAGAGTTTGTGGTTAACTCATGATCCACTGGGATTATGGGTATGAGTACTACACCCAGCCTTGGACAGACAGGTGGAATGTTGTTTAAGGAGACAGATTTTCTGTTGCCATTGTTGCCACTACTCCCATTTGCTCTTGTTGTTTTGCTGTTTTCTGCTGCCACGAACTGCTACCCTCTGCCACGGGCCACTCTGCCTTGGAGCCAGCTGAGTATGGACTGAAATCTCCATAAAATGTGAGCTAAATAAACCTTTCTTTCCTTCACTTTGGTTGTTGGGTATTTGTCTCAGCAACAAGAGAAGAGTAACTGAGACATCCTTGCTTTTGCTTCTATCGTGTCATCAACATTAAGTTACAAAGAAGAGACACTCTTAGGTACTATGTCTACTACCAGTTCAGTGATTGTGCTGTGAGGTCACTTTACAGAACAAACTAATCTGGCCACCCTTATCAGGTTATTAATCTTCTTAGTACCATAATAACATTGACTATAGATGGACCTTTGTAACATAGAAAGTGTGTAGTATTTAGGAGTAATTAACATCCTTTAATTAGGAAGAATTGCCAAGTAGTTTCTCTCTTGGCTCTGTTCGTTCAGCTGGATGACATTTAATCACAAAGGAAGCAGCTTGTGTTTTATGTTAAAGGCCTTTAGTGGATTAAAAACATTCTTTGATATTATATTTTGTCATAAAAAGTATATTGGAATTGCCAATATTGCAGAAAGGGGTGATCCAAATGCTGTAAGTATTATGGACAAAACCTTTTACCTAGCTATGCTCAGGTAGGGTATGAAGCTTGCAGTGAAACTTGAGACTTCTGTGCATTGGTTTACTAGATTGTGTAGCTCTTACTATACTGGCTGTGCTATTTTTAATCCTCTAGAATCACAGAATAAAGTTTCATATTTTCATGTATGTTTAGAATAAATGTTACTTTCTCCATGTCAACTACAGAGGCATTTAGACAATCACTGGCTATGAAAATTGCTGACATTTTCTGAATTTTAAATGACAAATGAAATGCTCCTGTCAGTTTACTGTGTAACTCTGGAGCATATGGTGCTTCTGCTGGTGGGTGTTATTTCAAAGTTTGCAAATCACACCATGAGAAAGTCCCTCTGGTGGGCTTTTGGAATACTTAGCAACTGAGAATCTGAAGTGACAGAAGAGAGAGAAAGGAATAAAAAAATACCCCCACCCCCTTAACAAGGGAAGGCAGCACCAAGTGAGGAAGTTAATGCAGGGAAGTGGAGAGGTAGAGACACCAATCTAGCAGGAGAAAAAGAACCATTGTTCTCTTGTATAGGACAAACTAAGAAATTATCTGAATTCTTCAAACAGAATAGGTAATACCAGATACCAGTAAAAGAATATAAATTTAGGAACTGGCCGGAAAGAAAATAATTTTCAACTACTCTGTACTCAACCCTCCAAATGCAGGAGAGAACCGTTTCAAGACATTAAACATGGTGACCAACATTACATTTATCCCTGGAAACACAAAATAACTCCAAATAATGGAGACTTGAAAAAAAAGCCCCTGACATTCAAACTGGGGCAATTTATTTCAAACCAGCTCTCAGCAGAACCTGGTTTCTTTCGTGGCAATCTGTGTTAATGGGGCACTTTGTTTTGTTCAGCCATGCCTGTGTTCTGTGCTCTTAGACAGTGGTCAAGCCACCAGTCAGTTCCAAGGAAAGGCTGTTTCCACTTCTTGCTGGAACTAATGGACTGATTGGTGGCCTTGCAGTGCTGTAGCTCAGCCAAATGCCACAAGGACACTGCCCAAGGACCCGCTCAAGGTAATGTCCTCTTTGGAACTTAAAATCTTTCTATTGTTCTTTGACTACACATACACAAAATTGTACTTATGTGTTTGTACAGAGAGGTTCAAGGAACCTAGAATGATATTATTTTGCTAAGAGTTGAACCTTATGTTCCTTGCT
This sequence comes from Tympanoctomys barrerae, assembly GCA_002564285.1. NCBI lineage: Eukaryota > Metazoa > Chordata > Mammalia > Rodentia > Octodontidae > Tympanoctomys > Tympanoctomys barrerae. The sequence continues at coordinate 2,985 of NDGN011431382.1, read as the reverse complement.
GCTTTGAAAAATTTTAATAGTTCTGCCCCAAATCAATGGAATCCTAGATTTTTCATATAGAAAATGCAAAATAGCCAGTAAAGTAAGAAAGTGTGCAAACTGATGCTAAATCTCCTCTGTGATTTTAGGTTCTTGGATCTAGGGGTGTTATGTAGACCTCAGATAATAAGCACAAATAAGACTACTAAATAGAATGCATTGTATTCTAAGGATGAAGAGTGAATTTAATCACATAATTCTCATATACACAAAAACTTACTAGTTTCATTTGACAGATGAGGGAGGGCCTGGAGGCACAGCGAGGTCACACACTTTATTTAACTGCCCCTTGGGAAGTAATGTAGCATTGCCTTCTATACAGCTGTTGCATAGAACTTGGTTAATTTGCTTGCAAAACCTTCAAGTCCCCAATTCTGTCACCAACCCTTGCCAGCCTTAGGGTAAGCCATTCAGCGCCACATCTGTACTCTAGGACTTTGATTTTTCTTCTCAGACTAGAGAAAGGTCACTGGAGAGAAGAAGAGGGTACCAGGCTACCCTGGGCCTAACATTTCCTTTCTGTTGGGCTGTGGTTTGGGCTGGCCTAGAGGCACCCAAGCAAGCAGAAGAGGCCAACAGGCAAACACAGAAAAGAATCACTGTCAAGAGCCGCGGATGTGAGGGACTGTGGAGAGCAGGAAAGAGTAAACTCTGTTGCGGACGTATTCCTCCCCAGTTCTCGGCTGCAAAATCCTAGACATGTTTCTTGCAATTGAGCTCCATCAGCCTGCCAGTCCAGTTCCCTGATTCATGTGTGAGTTTGGTTGCATACAGCCAAATCATTTTTAAGAAAACTGTGCTTTTTTTGGGGGGAGGGGAGTTTCTACTGTTTTGCCCCAAATCACTCTGAATATTGGCTCCAGAATACGTGTTCATTCTTGGGCAGCCCAAACACCCACCCCCTCCAGGATGGATTCAGTTACCAAAAGAAAGGATCAACAGGGAGAGATTGAAGATGCCAAGTACTACTTCCTACTGACAAGATCAGGAATGAGTTTGAACAAAATAGTCTCTGTCCCACCACAGGACATCAAAGTCTCTGACAAATTTTTTTATTTGCACTTTTTTTCAGCAAGATATAACAATGCTGGGTTCTATATTTCATAGTTTACATCTCTGGAAATCTTTTATATTTCATAAATATGTTTCAGCTGTATTAAGGTGTGTGTCTCTATATTCCTCTGGGGTGTTCTGGTTAGAGGCAGAATCAGACTGGCTGACAACAATAGTAGCCGTATCAAAGGCCTGGAGCTGCGCTCAGACCACTAGAGAAGAGAGTGCTAGGTAGCTTCAGTGATCATTTTGGTGTTGACATTATGCCTTTGACCCCTTTCCTTTCCCAATGGCATCATTCTTAAATTCTTTACGCTGGTGCTAACCAAGCTTGTTTTTAACATTCTGAACAAAGCCATCACTGGTGAGTGAACCTGGTTTATAGTAGCTCTCTGCTTTTCCTTTTGCAAAACCAATCATTATTAGGTCCTCTATATTTCTTTATTTGCATTTTTTTTTCTGTGTATCTCCAAGAAACAGAACAACATGCAAAACTTCTCTGTAAACTTATTTTGGGTGGTACTATTCTGGATTCTTATAAAGAATAGCCGCCAAAGGACATGTTAATAAGATCATATTTAAATGTACTTTTCAACTGTTTACTTTGTCCAAGGTTCTTTTGTAATCAAGGGGGCACTTCTAAAAGGTCATTTGAGTGATGTTCAACAAAATCTAGATGGCCATATCATATAGCTCTTTCAGTTTTCTGTTTTTATTTAATATCAAAATATTAGAGAGTAGAAGAGAAATAATGTTTTTAAAAACTCAGCACATGGAACCCAATAGAAGCCATGACAGGAAATACTACACTGTGTGTTACTTTAAGACAAAGCTATAGCTTCTGCTTTCTTTGCAGCCTTACCCTAAAATGTTAACTGACATTAATTTTGCCTTTAATACCTTAGAAGTCAATGTTTTCCTTCAATGTGTATTTAGTGTATTTCTTCAGAGCAACACGATAAACAGAGATTGTGAGTTGTTTATAGCACTGCTATAATTTCATTTAATAGAAAAATGTTACAAATAGGAAGAGATGACAAGCCATAGTTCCATGCTGTGCAACTGAACACAAGCTTCTATTACTGTTATGTCCCTATTAGTGGAGATAACTATTGGGATTTCCTGGAACAAAATGTCACCCTTCTTTGACAGATTCTAAGCCAAACAGTCTTGATGAGCGAGGCCTCTTCATGATGATGGAATTCCTCCATCCTTCTCCGATTCAGTATTAAGAGAGGTTTTGGTTGTTACACTTCTTTGATTTGTTTAACATCAGATGCCAGGACCACATTTGTAACAACAAGGTGTTCCGGTGTTCTGTAGGCATCAGTGTTCAGAGAGCACTGGCTGCTACACTCTGGGAATGGAAGTTTCTAGAACACTAAATGATTGACCGTGGGCATGAGCTCACTCATTCACGTCAGGTGTGAGACATGAAGGAGGGCTGAGTTGGATTCAAAGGCAGGGTCAAAGGAATAGCTAGAAGACGACATGAGTGCCAGCTCTCTGAGAAATGACCACCAGAGCAGAGAAATTGGTTGGAACAAACCTGACCAAGAACCCATTTAACACCAGGCACCACGCCATGTTCTCATGACTCTTTTTACAAAAACGCTGAGGGCCATAGAACATCTTTGGATGAGTCCAAGAAGGGTGTTTTTAGAATAGGAAAAAGACTGTTCTTCAGCCGGATGTGTTTGCTATCAACACACTGCTTCTCAACCACGAATCTATTCCCTGTGACCCTAGTGATCTTATGGCATATCTTCCCTGCCAGATAGCCCCATGCCAGGCTTGTCACAGAGGGCACTGGAGTGACACTGGCTGGAAAAGAGTGTTCTCTTCTGGGTTCCGATCTTTGAAGTTTATGGCACTTCTCTTTTTGCCTTCCCC
>NDGN011431379.1:0-10796 GCA_002564285.1 Tympanoctomys barrerae | reverse complement strand
GAGTCAAGGACCAGGTCTGTGCTTCTGGGATGTAGCCTGAAGCATCAACAAGTCTGCCCTTATTCCCTAGTATCTCACCACAGCTCCAGGGAGCTCAGAAGGCCAGGTGTACACCTAAGTATTGCCTCTGACTCCAAGGGAGTGCGATGGGGAGTAATGTTCTCCAGTTGGACAGAGATGAGTTTTAGAAGCATAAAGAGCTCTCCTCTAGCTCTCTAGGGGTTTGCAGTCTGCACAAGAGGGACCCTTATACCTGTCACAGCCTATCTGATGACATGAATCAGATTTTTGAGCTACACTTAAGGCCTGTAGTCAGAAGCAGTTTGAAACTGAGCCAAAGATATTCCCAGCCCTTACCTGCTGTGGTCACATTGGCATAATCTAAGACAGGAAGGGACAGGGGAAAATACTCTAGAACTAAGCTTTAATCCCCAAACTACAAAGAAATCATAACATTTGAATGAGATCCTCATGCTGGACAAGAAGCAAGTCATGTCTGGATCTGTTTAGTTGTTAAATGAATGGGGTGTAGGACCAGAAGTTAATCTAATGATTCTAATTATGAAATATTGTTACATTTTGTTCACCCTGGCTTGTGACTTAAAACTTCTTTTTGCTTTGTAAAATGGAGTGAGCCTATTCTGTGGGGTATGCAGTATTGATGTGGTTGTGCTTTGGTAACAAAGATTCCTCCAGCCAGCCTGTGAAGTTCTGACTCTACTTTGTGCTTCAAAGTACAGGATTTGCAATGAAGTTCCTCCTGCTTCAGGCCTTGTATGCCCCTCAACTTTGCAAACACATCAGGAAGCAGGTGTTTCCCTCACAGTTAACACCACCATAAGAATATCTGACTTTTGTTTACTATGAGAATTGAGATATTTGGAAGAATGGGAAGCACTGGAGTGGGTTTGTGAGCTAAATGTTGGTGTCTGCCAGGCCCACTGCCCTCTGGTTGCTCCAAGTATCATTTCTTTTCTCGCACTGATATTTGCCACATGGTGCCATATGTGAAAACAGTCTTACCCGTACCTGGGATTTATATATGTCCAAGCCAAGAATACCTAGGCTACAAGGGAGATATGACTAAGACAGATGCTATACCTTATGATACAGGAGGTGGGCCTAAAGCCACTGTCCACTTACATGAGCTTCTCATGAAGCCCTTACCTGGTAGCCTTTGTTCCCAGAAGCAGATGTCTTGGATGTGGGAAATCTGGAGGAATAGGGCTGATGGTAAGCTGGTGTTCCCTACTGTAATTCAGAACCTTCACCTTCAGCTTCCCAGTGGTGATGAGTGTTCCGATCTTCTAGCGAAGCTTTACTTGGGAGGAGGTGACTATCTTTGAGCATGACTAGGGAAAGACATGGAAACATCTCTGAGGACTGAAACAGCCACCATAGAGGTCCAAATATAAGAGTGGAAGAAGCAGGTTGTACCAACTTCTCTCTCTCTTTCTAGAACTGGAAGCTTAATGGAGAAGAAATCCCTGTGACCCTCCATGTGCCACCTTCAGCTGTTTCAGGCCACAACAGCACTCAGAACACACACCAAACCTGAGGTGGTTTTAGGCAGACTCACTTGCAAATAGCTGCAGCTCTCTTTGGTGGAGGAAAGGGGACAGTAGATGTTTTGAGGCTCAGTGTTCTTGATAGGAGAGCACACAAGAGCTGCTTGTAAGGGTCTACATCTAGCTGTCCTCAAGAGCCTTACCATTTGCAGGGGCTTTTGGAAAATGATTGGTTCATGGGAGCCATGTGATTGACTTGCTGTTAGGAGATGTGGTCTGGTCTTTCTTCTTCCTGCTCATCCTAAGATGAGCAGCTTTTCTTCCTCCAAACCCCTCTGCCTTGCTGCCCTGCAATGGAGCAGGTGGACCCAAACCTGTACAAACCATGAGACAAAATAAACCTCACTTTCTTTAAGTTGTGGGTGTTGAGCATTTTGTCTCAGCAGGGAGACAGTGATGAAGACACTGCCCCAGAAGTGGGGTTGGGGAGTTGAAGATGGCAAAGCTAGCCCAGGTTAATAGATTGGCTACTTTAGTTAACTTTTGGTCACTATAACAAAACACCTGGCATGAAATATTTGTAAAGAAAATAAAGATTCTTTTTGGGGGGGCTGGGGGATGGGTCTACAGTGTGTTCAGGGTCTCACTACTAGATCAGACTCGTAGTGATCTGCCTATTTACAGCTTCCCAATAGCTGGGATTACAGGCACGTGCCACCATGCCCAGCCTAGGAAATGAAGCTTCTTTCACTTACCAATTTGGGAGATTCCCTGGCAGGGCTGCACAGTAGATGGTGGCTGAGGGATGGCAATGGTGGGAGGCTGTCTTGAGGTTAAGCTACACCTTGAACCAGTAAACAGAGGAAGGAAAGGCCCATCCCACTCCTTTCCTAATATCACTTTTAAGAAAGTATGAAGAGTGTCAGAAAAAAACTTCCCTCCAAGGGCACAGCCCCAAGGTCTAAGACCTCTTACTACACCCTCTTACCACAAGTTCCACCACCTCCTTGGAGTACCACCCTGGATATCAAGTATCCAATCACAACAGGGCCTTGGAGTCACCCAGACCACATCCAAACCATGCCATGGAGCATGGGTTCTGAGCAGAGAGCAGATGAGCTGATCTAACACTGGGTCATGTAATGTGAGATCAGTCTGCTTTGGAAACGCTGCTCTCCATTCTGAGATATCACAGTTTCCTGTTTCTCTGCTGTTGACTGGGTCTCAAGAACTGTTCACTTTCAATAGAGCCAATTCTCTTATCTGAAAAGTAGATGAAAAGATCTCCTCAGTGAAAGGGCTGATGGTTTGTGACGCACAATTATAAAGATAAGTTCTTATTTCATGACCTTTCTCCTTTATTAATGACAAATGCTTCTTACAATAAATGTTCTCATTGCTTAGTAATTGCATAAGCTCTGAGCTAAAATATACAGCAGGATTGTTTTTGGTTTATCTTATACAAATTCTATCACATTTGATGGGCAAAGAGCGAGAAGAGCAGGAAGTTGAAAGTTCTTAAATATATGTCTTCTATGGTTGATTTTCTTCTTCAAAAAGACTGCTGTTCCATGAAAGGAACATTTGAGTGGGTTTCCAGAAGACACGGGCCCTCAGTAAAAGCTTTGTGATGATCTGCTTGGGGCAGGTGCTGTGCTAGGTCATCATGGAGTTATTCACACAAAGAAATGTATGGCTATACATTGTGTGGCATTAACAGAAGTTCAGTAGTCTGTGAGCACAGCACTGTATCAGCTCTATGGGGGAGGAGTGGAATGAACTTGGTGGAGGAGACGGAGCCTCTAGGCAGGGGAAATGATGCAAGCAAAGGTCGTGGGAAGGGGTGGGGCTGGAAGAATCTCAAGAGTACAAAGAATTTAGGAGACTGTTGAGATTGAGTAGCAAGTGGGAGAAAGGCAAGCTGAGACTGGAGAGGCCAGAAGGAACAGGCCATACCAGATACCAGAGGCCACAGTCAGGAATGTTTATTTATGAGAAAATAAAATTCGCAAACAGCTAAAGCTACTGAAAAACAAGAAAGAAAGCTTGGAGGGGAGTGGTGGCAGAACACACACATACACACACACCACCTGACTACAGCATGGAGAAGGATTGGCACTGGAGAAAGTAGGGAAGGTGGGAGACCTGACTCAGAGCTACTGCTGTGTGGGGCCTGCATGAGTGACTGGGAAAGCAGAGATGGATCAATGATAGTTAGGGTGTGAAACTGCCAGACTCAGTCATAGGGATGGGGATTGAAGACTGATTTGTGGGTCATGTTCTCTCTGTGACTATATCTAAATGTTTCTTTCTTCCTTTTATGAAAATTCTAGCTATTGGATTTAAGGTCCACTGTAATCCATTATGACCTCATTTTGACTTGATTACATTTGCAGAGAGTATGTTTAAATAAGATACCAGGAGTCAGGACTTCAATATATATTTTTGGTCTTAACCCACTAACATCTTAGTTTAATTATTGCGGTGGTTGATGTTGATGCTTTCCCAAGATGCCTCTACTATCCTCATTACTTTGTTCTGGTATAATGATTTCATGCACCATGACCCATCTCAACAGACCCATGGAGGGATTTAGAATTGATGGAATCCGTATTATGAGTTCATTGTATGGGTCACTGGTTTCTGTACTCTTAATTACATTTTTTGGTTTTCTGAAAAGATTTCTGGCTGATGTGTAGGGATAACTTTATTGATGATTTTCATTTTTTTTCCTTAATGAAACATGGCCAAAACATTGTAGCTCCAAAAAATTATAGTCTCCAAAGATGATAGCCATATAATTCTGCTAAGAGTACCATGTGTGAGGGAGCTCAGTGGCATGGAAGGCTTCACTTGGCCCAAGTCCTAGACTTTGGAAGCACTCATGCACCTAAGCTTTGTCAGCTTTGTTATTGGTTCTTCTATTGAGGAATATGTGTCACTGAGTGCGTTTCTATAATGACAAAGTCCTGTAGTAAATATGGGCCCTGAGGGAAGAGCTGCTCTAAGTTTGATAGAGTTGAAATATTGTGGCAAGCCTCAAATTGTTGTACATACTTGCATATTTATTTGTGTGTGTGTGTGTGTGTGTGTGTGTGCGTGCAATTTTACCCAAAGTAAGGCTTTTGAAAAATGACCCAATTTATTTTCCAGAGTCATCAGAAAAAAAGGATAATTATAATTTTTAGTGTGTTTTGTATGTTTGTATATGCATAATTTTCCTTTCAAGTTCAAGCATAGAGTTATATGGCTTTTGCGACTTGCTCATTTTTTAGGGTCTGTGTTGCTGCCTGAGTTTTATCAATGGGTTTTCAACTTTATCCTGCTCCAAGTTATTCATCCCACAGCAAGACCTATTCTCTTTCATGTCCCATTGGTTGCCATATGTTAACTTCTATGTTTCAATGAGATCCTTGCCTGATGGTATTTCCATTCCTCAATTTTCTCAGCACTTCACTAGGACCCATCAAGTCCCAACTTCTCAATGTCACCCCTGTATCAGGCATAGCAATAGGCAACTTAACCTCACATTGCTCTTAAATGGCTATAATTTGGAGACCTGGACCATATATCAGATCTGCCCCTGTGGATTCCAATGACTCAACCTGCCCACCAACTTGCTCTGGCCTCCTGTTCTAGGAAGATGAGTAGCTTGGCCCTGTTGGAACAGTTGCCTTTGCTGGACATTATGTCTTTGTCCTTTACCTTACAGGTTTCATGCTCTGTGCCCTTGGAGCAGGACTCTAGCAACTGTCAGTGACTGGTCACTGTTTTAGTGTCACTTACAAATGGGAAGTCAGCAGGAGCTGGCTTTAAGGTATCAGTGTTTCCTGCCAAGGGGTCCTCATTTGTTTTGAGAATGCTGGTATTTAGGACCCCTTTGTTGTTCTTGTCCCTGTAGGCTCAAGATTAGTAAAGGCTCTTTGCCGTTCTTTGCCTTCTGGTGTTTCACTAGACTATGCGAGTGTTTCATGCTTATCCATCCTACATGCCAAAAATCAATTATTAAACTTTCCAGTTACCCCTGGTTATGGTTTATACCTAGATGTTTCCCCAAAGGCCCACGTGCTCATAGTGGGGCTTCTGGGAAGTGTTTTTAGCAAAATGTGATGTCAGGAGGTGAAGCATGGTTGGAAGACATTGGTCCCTTGGGGTGGCCCCAGGAGTGGAAGAGTGTGTCTCTCTCCCTTCTCCCTTGATCGTTCTCTGCTTTCTGACTGCCATGCCATGAGCAAACCAGTTGCTGTGCCATAGCAAGGAAGAAAATATCAAAGACATCCCATTTAGGGTGTCACCTTTTCCCCTAGGGTGCTGGGAGTCTGCCTTGCCCTTGAACTTGCTGCTGAAAGTCATGAGTTATTGAGCTCATGTAGCAAGGAATGTGATAGGTCCACACTAATGTGCTGAAGTGTGCAGATGATTTCCTTTTTCCTACCAGGTGGTATTGCTTCAAGTCAGCAGCTATAACATCACCCTTACCTGCCTTTCTATACTTCCTTGAAAAAAACGACTGACACAATCTAGCTGGAAGAGCTCCTGGGGTGTAACACACATCTGTGCACACACACATACACCATCATGTCATGTCCCCCTCATATTTGCCTCCAGAATGGATTCCCCAGCCTTGGGTCACCTTTCTGGAAGATATACTGAATGCTTGTTCCAAGGTTAATGATCTTCTTACTTCACACATTCATGGGAATAAGTTGCTGGGTGCCTGCACACCTGGATGTGGCGTGCAGCCTCTGCCTTACCCAGCGTCTCCTGGCCCTTGGGCATGCCTTTCCAACTCATCCTGGTCCTGTTAGCTTCCACTTCTTACAGGCACATCTGGCTTCCTTTTTTGCCTTCCAGATGAGAGGGAGGGGCATCATGGAGTTTACAGAAGGCTGTAACACAATCCTTTAAATTAAACACACCCTGGGGAATTCTTCTGCAAGTATTTCTGGGTTTGGGTGGGTTTCTCTCCCAGACTTTGCCTGGACACGTAAGATTCACATCGAAGGAATTCATTAAAAGAAACTGCCTGGTGCTCTGAAGTTGTGGTTGGAATGATCATAAAATGTTTCAGCTGAGTGACAGGAAAGGCAAGATTGGTTATAAATTAAAATAAAAAGAAAGCATGTGAGAAAAGAGGAAGATATACCAGGTAAGTGAACTGTGTAGACAAATAAAATCTCCCAAGGAGACTGTCTTCAGGGAATGGAAGAGTAGAAGTATATTCCTTCGGTGAATTCCTCCCTTACCACATGCAAATCTGAGCCACAAAGCACAACAAATTCAGAGGTGGCCACAGTCTAGAGGCAGAGACATCTTTTTTATTCCATATAAGTCATGCAAGTGGAAAGCATTTTCCCCTTTGTTCAGAGATCAACTTACACAAGGGCTTGGGTGGGGAGTGCATAAGTCTGGTCACTTTGGTTGGAAGGTTTGGGGTAAATTCTTGCTTCACAGTCAATTTCCTCTATTTTAGAAAATCTGTTTTGACAAAAGATATTTTCCTGGCTTATTCAATAAAAAAGTGGGGTTCAACAGTAATTTAAAACAGATTATAATCATATCCATAATTACTTACTAAACATTGGATTGGTAAAATTACAAGGTGAGTAAAAAGCCCCTTTAGGTAATTAAGATGTTGAATAGGACTATATTGTTTGAAATACTTCTTTTGAATTTCTTTCTTTTCTTTTCTTTTCTTTTCTTTCCTTTCCTTTCCTTTCCTTTTCTTTTCTTTTCTTTTCTTTTCTTTTCTTTCTGTATTTAGGGAGGGCCTACAGGGTCTTACTACATAGACCTACATCAGACTCATAGTGATTCTCCAGTTTTCAGCTTCCCAAGTGCTGGGATTACTGGTGTGAAATACTTCTCTTTTCAGCAAAATATGACCAGTTCAGTTTCATCAAAGCTGGTAACCCGGTTCCTACTGGGCCATCTAGGAAAATGGGATTAAAAGCAAACAAATGATCCATAAAAGATATGTGAAGGAGGATAGCAAACACTCTAAGTACTTGCATTACTTACACAGAAGACAATATTTGAAATGTTACAGAGGGTTATATTATTATTTATTTATTTTTATTTTTATTATTTTTTCAGAGGGTTATATTATGCAGAAGTGGTTTCCAGTGCCCGCCCCACCAAGTCTCACCAAAAACAGGGAAACACTTTATATGAATAAAACTCTATCCGTCTTAGTTACTCTTCTCTCGTTGCTGGGACAAATACCTGACACTCCAGCTTAGGGAAGGAAAGATTTGTCTAGCTCACAGTTACTGGAGGTTTCATAGTTTAAAGCACCCTGAATTATGTCGCAAGACCTCGGAGCCTTATTTGTTCAGGAGAGAGGGTCAGTGCCTCTGTCTTCTCCAAACATCTCCTCCCTGTCTGAGGCGGCCTCAATCACAGACACCGCCATCCCATGCTACAGTGTGGAGGAGAGGCCAGGGTGCCACCGTGTCCAGGATGACCCGCTCCATACTTCCAAGACAGGCCACCAGGCCTGGGGAGGGAGTGGTTAGGGAGGCGCAGGCTGTCACTTTAATGGTTAGTGCCTCTCTGGTCCCATGCCTCAAGCCCCGCCCCGGTCCTCTGGCCCCGCCCTTTGAGCCACACACTGCTCATCTAGCATGACCCCATGATTTACGTGAGGCTTTGGGGGGACAACTAGATACAAACCATAACACCATCCCTCCATTGTATAAATCTTTGGAGGCTGCTCTTGTTGACACTGTGATGGGCCTGAGGTCCAGCTCCTTCCAACCACCACTCCTCTTCAACCCCACTTAGAACCTCAGCACTCTCCACCAGTCTGGGAATTGGTAGAAGCTTTTACTTAGCGGCTCTCCCTATGCATGGACAAGCAAGGGAAAATGAATCTAAAATATGGTAGGAGGAATGTTAGCTATGATGATGAGCTTCAAATTATTGGATTGGAGCCTGTAAATGGATTTCCAGTGCATTTTAGTTCTCCATAAAAGGAGTCGGCTAAGCATCTCCTTTAAAGCCACTAGTCCTTTGGCCTCAGCCTCTTTACAGTCGAACCTTCTGCCATGTATTCATTCCAGCATGCACCACACTGTCAATTTCTACACTTGATCCATTCCCCACTCACCACAAGTCACCATGATCACTTGAGATGTCACTTGGCATACAGGTTTGATATGAAAAAATGTAAATTTTACATTTATAATTTTATGTTTGTGGTACCATATTTTTGACATGAGTTACATAATTACATGTGACTAAAATTAATTTTACTTGTTACTTTCCATTGTTTTCAAATGTGGCTAGTGGAAAATTTAAGCCATATGGTGTAGCATGCATTTGGTTTATACTTTTCTTAGTCTTAATTTTTTTATTGTTTCATGTTTGTAGTTTATAATATTTACATTCTTCATGCAGGAATTGGTACCTGCGCACAATACATCTTAATTTCCTCTTTTGTCTTCCTTCTCTTCCCTTCCTGTTCCCTCCATCTCTTCATCCTCTTCCATTTTGGTACCGTTTTGAAAACATGATGGCTCCATTCCTTGTGACAAGTTGGTACATATGCAGAGCACATTTTAACTTCTTTTTTCATCCCCTTCCTTCCTTTCCCTTCCCTCTCCTCTCTCCTTCTCCTGATCTTCTTCCTCTTTGAAAATGATCTGTCTCTGTGCTTCCTATTATCTAGATTCATTTTGATCTTTCCATTTTAGATTTTTTATATAAGTGAAGCCCTGTGATATTTACCCTTGTGTGTCTGTTTTATTTCACTTACTATTATGACAGAAATTGGTGGATCCATTTTCCTACAAATGACCTAAGTTTATCTTTTTTTAATGGCACAGTGATACTTCATTGTGTATAAATATATTTTCCTTATCTGTTCAACTATTGATTAGCCTACAGGCTCTTTCCAAGATTTCATTATAATTAATTCTTCTGCTATAAGCATGAGTATGCATCACTGTAATATGATGTCTTTAACTCATTTATGAAGATGCCTAAAAGGACAATAGCTGGATCAAATGGAATTTCTAGTCTTAGTTGTTTGAAGAATCTATATACTGATTTCCAAATTGGTTGTACTAGTTAGTTTATATTCTCTCCAATAGTTTAGAAATATTCCTTTTTCTGTGTATCCTTGCCAGTATTTGTTATTGTTTGACTTTTTTATAGTAGCCATTCTTTCTGGACTAAGATGGACTTTCAGGGTTGTTTTAACTTGTATTTCTCTACTGGTCAGGGATGTTCAGCATTTCTTCATACATTTCTTGGTCATTTGTATTTCTGTAAAGCATTTATCTATTTCAGTTGCCATCTCTTGGTTGGACCTTTTTGGGGGGCATATATTTTTAAAAATTGTTTTTAGACTCCTGTCTGAGATAAAACTGGCAATATATATATATATTTTTTCAATTCTATAGGTTGTCTTTTCCCATTTGTTGATTTTCGGTACTACTTCCTGTGAAAGTGGGGTTCTGTTCAGAAAGTCAATTAGACGGTGCAGCTGCCGCCCCTAGGTCACAAATCTATTGGCCAGAGAGAGCTGCTGGTAACACAGACAACACCTTTGGGACACCTGTGAGTGGTGGTGGGGACTGTGAGCAGCTGAAGAAGCAGACCGCTTGACCCTGACCCTTCACAGTGAGACTACTGTCCCTTTGCCCTTTGGCTCTTCTAAATTTTTAGAAACAGTTGGGAAATCTTGATCTTAACTATGAAGAGTGTCTACTCATATGTGTATCTGACTTTTTCCAAAGTCAGATTTATTGTTTAATGTGTTGTAAATAATCCATAATTTAAAAAACTAAGGTAGCAGAACATATGTTAAAGCTAAACACATTGTATCAGTAGCCAGCCCCAGACTGAAGGCTTGCAGTGTGTGCCTCAATTCTCTCCATGTTGGCCAAGGATGGCTTGTGGTGGGCTCTTTCCTCCTCACCAAACAGTCTCTCAGACAGCTAGCTTGTATCTTTGCATTCGCACTACCTCAGCTGGGGCTTCTGTGTATGCCAGATAAGTGATGGTTAGAAGAATAAATGACTGATTCCTATAATCTTACTGTTTGGAAATTCTTAAACAGGAAATGTTTTTCTCTCTGTCCAGGGAATGAGTTGTGGTTCTGTCCCAAAGAGAGAATAAGGAGTCAGCTACTTCACCTCCAAAGACTCTTCTCATTCAAGCTAACATTTCTGTAAAGCATCCATGACTTCCTGGTAAAGGGAATTACTAAAGGTCCTCTTTTTTATTTTATTTTATTTTATTGAGAAACAAATATCAAAGAGACAGTTTCACAATTGATTA
>NDGN011431377.1:0-11840 GCA_002564285.1 Tympanoctomys barrerae | reverse complement strand
CACACACACACACACACACACACACACACAAATAAATAAATAAAATTTAAAAAATAAAATAAAGCTTCTGTAAATACTCAGAGGTAGATCTTAAAAATAAAAAATTTTCTATGTCATGCCCACCTAAGCGAGTTCCCATGTTCTTCTCCTTAGACCTGCCTCAGACATGGTTTTACTACATAAAAATCCCTCGAAAAGGCAGCTTCCTGGGCAACCCGTTCGGGCCCCTTTCTGTCCTTCTCTCTCGGAAGGGAGTTTTCTGTCTCCCAGTAAATATGAGATTGTTTGTGTCTACTCCAGACACAGCACAGCGTTGGCGGCGCGAATACAAAGCTCAAAGTTGTACCCACTTAAGGGCCTGCAGAAGTACTTCTTATAGCCGCCGTCCAAACCAGATACTTAAATTTAGCAGAGTACCCAGGAAAATACTGTAGCACCCTCCCAGAAAATCAGTGTGGGACTGAGATGAGAGTTACTCTTTAGGGGAAGAAAAAATGAATGCAAGAAATGAGAGGAAGGAATAAAGATAGATATTTAGATTCTTCTCTTACAGTACTTTTTTTTTTTTTTTTCAGTACTGGGGATTGAACTCAGGATCTTGCACCTGCCAGGCAGGTGCTTACGGCACTGAGCTATCTCCCCAGCCCACCTATTGTACTTTTTTTAAGAGAGTAAAAAAATAGTTTTTAAAAAAAGCTATTAAAAGCAATGTGACTAAGCTAGTGAGAAAACATGAACTCTTAGTTGTTTTTTTTCTTTCTCATTTTTGTAGCAGTTATCAGACATTTCTTTTTACTTAAATGTGTTTTAACAAATACAAAGAAATATAAAATTTACCCATACTAATGGTGTGCTCTGTGGTATTTCAATGCATATAGACATCGTGTAATGTTCAAGTCAAATATATCTTATTTCCTCAAAAATAAAAATAAAAAATAAAAACAATGCAGAATTTCACTAAACAAAATGATAGGAATTCAACAATGATAGTTATATTGTATATTGTTCTCTTTGAATTACTTGTTCAGATTACCAGATATTTGCATGCAAAATTGGTCCAAAAAATTAAACAGAAGAGAGAAAAAAAAAATCTAAGCATTAATTGCTGTTTTCAATAGATTAGCAGAGAAATCAGCAGTACAATTATCCACGGAATAGTATAGCAATTTTTACACCACCATAAGTAGCACTTAAAATGTAATTAAAACCAAGTGAGGTTACTAGTAATAATAGTTGGATAAGTTTAGAAAGCTTTCCCATCTCCAACCTCTTATTTCTTTTTCTCAGAAAAATACTATTTTTTTTTTTAATATTAGGTTCTGTCAGTGTAAATTTAGGGAGAATCCAGATTAAGAGATTAAAAAAACGACAACATAAAACATTACTACTAGGGCCTCTGAGATAGCTCAGCAGACTACTCGCCTGCTTAGGCAAGCTCAGGGACTGGGGTGCTATCCCCGGCACCACATGCCACGCCAGCCCCACCCCAGGTGTGCTGAGCTGGCCACTGAGAGCCGGTGTGCTGGCGCACATCTACAACCCCAGCAGTGGGGAGGCCGAAAACAGAAGGATTACTATGAGTCTGAGATGTGTAGTGAGACCCTGTACCAAATACATTTTTTAAAAATACAAAAAAACCCAAAAAAACAAAAAACAAAAAAACCACTACTACTTCACTACTTACAGCTTTTCTTAAAGGAAATCAAGAGAATGATGTAAAAAAAAAAAATAGTTTTTAAGTACAGCGCATGTAAACTCCGTGGCATGAACGCTTGCCTGGCAAGTGCAAGGTCCTGAGTTTGATCCCAGTATTAAACCCCCTCGATCAAAAAAAAACCCCATAAGTACAGCTCATTTAACTTTGCTAGAACAGATACAGAAAAGATGTGCTCTCATTTCAAACTCAATCTCTAAATATGATTAGAGGACTGATACATCCCTTCTGCCTGGAGAGAATTAAATTCAACATAATTTTCCTCTTAAATTTATTTTTATTTTTTGTTGATACAGGGTCTCACTATGTAGTTTGGACTCATAGTGAGCTTTCTCTCTTAGCCTCCCCAGCAGGGATTGCAGGCATGTGCCACACACCCAGTTTCGGGGCCAGCATGGGGTTCTGGGGCTGCACAGCATGCAGTACCAGGGATTGAAACCAGGACCCTGCACTTGCCAGGTATTTTCTTAGACTGCCAAGCTATCTTCGCAGCCCTCAACGTAATTTAGAATTGCGTTGCCTTCTTGTCACCTTCCTAGAGGATTAAAATAAACGACAGATGGTTTACAAAATACATTGACTGCATAATTGCATAAATCTTCATGCCTGGATAGGGGAAGGGCAGCTAATTAGCTGAAGCAGCTGCAGAAGAAGGCGGTGGAGACCAGGTGCAAATGGAGCACTTGGGATGAGCCCCTGGCCAGTGAGGACCTAGATGACCAGCGACAAGAATGCTGTCCTTCCCTCCAGCCCTAGCTCCCTGCCCTTGGTAATTAAAAGCCTTCCTCAGTGGTAACATCTGTTCTCATGCACGCAGATCGAAAAGACAGTTTGACAGTCACCAACCTAAAGCAGGCTTTAAATATATCACAGTTGGAATTTATTCTATCCAATGTCCTTAGCCCCAAATTTTACTGAAAAATTCCTGTACCCAATGGAAAATATAAAGCTAATTTTAAATGTCACAAACACTGCCAAGTGCGTTTTAATACTTCCAAGATGAGCAGAATAAATTATAAAGTTTTAAAGTTTTCATAGAAAAATCATCTCTTCCTCCCACACAGGCTTGTCTTCTTGACAAGCAGGTAGGAACTGCCTCCGGGACTGCCAGTCTGTCATGGGAGAGCGTTCAGGAGAAAACGGAGGGAGCAGGGAGCAGAAGCCACTCAGGTGCAGCTAGGATCCGAACATTTACAGTCAAGGTGAAACACTGGCCTTAGAGAGAGAGCGCGGGAGACTGGGCCCCTTTTGTCACTTATTCCAATACCAAGGACATCTGTCCTGCTTCCCACATTCACGGCAAGGTGGAGCGGAAGCAGGCGCCACAGCGGACGCACAACGCTACTGTCATGCACAAACATGAAAAAGCACAGTGTTTTCTTCACTCTTCATCTGAAAGTCAAAATGCTTCAGATGATTATTTCATGAAGGGAAGGAAGGCAGGGAGGAGAGACGGAAGGGAGAAAGACACACAGAATGTGGCTCTATGGCTTGGGTTCTTCATTTCGTATGTATGAAACACATTCTTACTGTGGATTTATGTCGGGATTAATTTTTTTCAGCTCCATGATGTCTTCTATAGTCTTCTCAATGGCATCAGGGTGAACGCTCACTGAAGTCTGCAATAGCTGGAAAACATGTTCCACGTTTGTTAACGCCAGCGGCTTACAGAGACACAAGTACTTGTTTGGGTTTCTCTATGAAGGTCTAAGCTAAAATCAAACATTACGTTAGTGTACTTGAATTCTAGTGAATTGGCTACTTTACATTTAGGGTAAAGTATTCGCCTGTTAAGGTATTTAATGCTGAACATACATACATAGTTTTGCTATTGGGTTTACTGTTGTCATCTGCTTCCAGCTCTTTGCGTTGCAATGTGAATTTTCTCTCTTGCTTAATTTAGTTCCCTTCCTTAACAGGTACCATGTCTATACTAAAGAGTATTAAATACTAAGAGAGGGGCGGGTGCGATAGCGCAGCAGACTAAGCGCCTGTTTAGGCAAGCCCAGGGACCGTGGTCTGGTCCTGGCGCCACATGCTGTGCTGGTCCCGCCTCAAGGGTAGGCTGAGCCAGCCACAGAGTCCGGGTGTGGAGGCACAAGCCTATAATCCCAGCGCAGGAGAGGCTGAAAACAGGAGAATCAATATGAGTCCAAGCTACATAGCGAGACCCTGTAACAACCAAATACATTTTCAAAAAGTAAATACTAAGAGAAAATTACCAAGAATCTTAAAAAAGAAGACATTATTTTCTTTTTTGAAATGTTCAACTATGTACTGTGAAAGCTAACACAAGGGCTCCTTTGATTTTATTAGAACATCTGAGATATAAAGCTAAAGGGTTTAGATACTGAGGAAATGCTAGAGAATGTGGCTTCTAGATTCAAGGAAATTTTTTTTAATGATTTTGGAAGAGATATTTTAAAAAGATGAATTTGTTGGGCATAGTGGTGCATGCCTGAAATCTTAGCACTTGGGAGGCTGAGGGGATTTAGCCTCAGCTAAAAGATTCTTCAAAGGATTGCCAGGAAGTTAAGGCCACCCTGAACAACTTAAAAAAGACCATGTCTCAAAAAAACAACAAACAATAAAGGGTTACTTCAACAATGAATTTGGCAATAAATCTACCTAGAAATTTACAAGTAAAATGTATAGTGGTTTATGATGGACAAATGATTTTCTCTTCTCAGCCTGCATTAGTTTTTTTTTTTTTTTTTTTTTTAATGTATTTAGTACAGGGTCTACAGAGTCTCACTATAAAGATCGGACTCCTAGTAATCCTCCCGTTTTCTGCCCTCCAAGAGCTGGGATTACAGGTGTGCACCACCATGCCCAGTCTCAGTCACAGTCTCAGCATGCCTTTGAGGTGGGGCTGGCATTGCACACTGGGGATCAAAACTTGGTGCTGCGCCTGCCTAAGATGTGGGTGCTTTAGTTCTCTGAGCTATCTGTCTGGTCCATTAGTTTTGAGTCAATATATTGGTTTCTTACAAAATTTACTTTGCATAATAGAAGTATGCTTAGGAAAAGTTGCTAAAAAAAAATGAGAAAATAATTTTACTTACCTTACTTTTGGAATCCCTCAGGGACGTTTCTGTTAAAGTAACAAAAAAAGTCATTAAAATTTTATCCTGTACAACTGGTTTTAAATTACTACACTGAAGCTGGGGATGCAGCTGAGTGGCTTAAGAGCCTGTCTGGCAAGTGCAAGGTGCTAAGTTCGATCCCTGGTACCACAAAAAAAGAAAGAAAAAAACTACACTGAAATATAAAATTGTGTCCTATATTCCACTGATTAGTAGGGCACTGCAAACCTGAGCCCAGCCTTGGAAGTGTACAGAGATCCTGTCCAAAATTAAAATTAAAAAAAAAAAAATCCTGGGGATGTACCTCACTGATAGAGAATTTCTATTGTGTCCAAAAGGCCTGAGCTTCAATCTCCAGTACTGTAAACACAAACAAACAAAAAAACCCCTCTGTGCCTGCCTGCTTGCTTGCTTGTTCCGTGCTTACCAATTTTCATGGTGCGGGAAGCCCCAGGCTTGGTGCTGTAGCAAATTCGCTGCAGTTCACATCTTCCGGTTAGCTTCCTCATGACGAACTTCAGACAGCGCCACAAAAATTTACAGTAAAAATACAGGCAAACCTGGATCAACATTCTGTGGAACACAAAAGAAGGCACCTCTGCTAGAAAGCTAGGAGAGAAGAGCGGGCAGTCGTCACCAGCACGACCAAGCCGGGGAGAAGGAAAGCAGCCGTCAGAGATCGCCTGTGGGAACGAACTCTCCATGCCTGTCTTTTTTTTTTTTTTTTTTCCTCCACTGGAGCTACAGGCACCAGGACGACACTCACACCCCTCCAGGACAGTCCACTCTAGTAAGTGTGACATCCCAGCAAACTGCCGAGGAAGGAGTGGAATCTTTTTTTTTCACCTCCATCTAAAAGGTCTTGGAAATGAACCAGGCCCTGAAAAACAGCACCTCTTAATACTGCTCGTGTGGCCTGGGCTGCGAGGCCACCCGCCTGCCTTCTCTGCTACCCTGTCCTGACCCGACACGCCTCACCCTCGCTGCCAAGGCTCCTCGGTGACTCTGGGGCCTCTGATTCGCCTCAGAGGTGAAAGCGTTCTCTGATTCCATCTCTTCGGAAACTTGACCTCTACCGAAGTCTGCGCTTGACTCTTGCTAAGGGAAGTTTTCTTTACTGTACACGTCCTCAATCCAGTGACCCCTCAACAAACTTAGGAATGAGGGATCACAGTCTCAAGTGACTCAAGCTTCAGAGACGAAGCAGGCCTGTCACTTAGAACTTACATTCAACCCATTTTCTCTTCACACTATGAATTCTATGAAGCAAAATATTTTAATTACTTTTCATGTGTGTTATTTTTTTTTCTCAAATGCTCACTGATTCTTCCCAACTTTTTAGAGTAACGTGGGGTCATTCAGGTCAGATTTAGACTTAGGATCATTGAGATCGGTCTTTTCAACAGTGTGACCCATTTTTGAAATGAAGCAATACACTGACTGTATTTATTTGTTCGAATTGCACTGACACCAATAGCTTAGTGAGGATTGTATGAAAAATAAAAAAAATTAACAGTTCTATTTGTACAAAAGCACAGGGCCTATATCTTATAAATGCCAAGGGAATGGAAAAAACAGTAGAAACAATAAAGCTGCTAGGTCACTACAATGCAAGACTCTTCTGGGAATAAAATTATGTCCTAGAATATCTAATAATATGAAAATGTCCAAATATGTTTATCAAGAAAAAAGCTACAGAGGCATGTGTAGAATGACCTACTTTTCATTTAAAAATTAAAAAATTGGTGATGATATTTAAACAAAGGCAAAGAAAAGGCAGAATACACAACAAAAATATCAATAGTTTATCACTAGATAATGGAGTTATTAGTAATTTTAATTTTTT
Source organism: Tympanoctomys barrerae (assembly GCA_002564285.1). Classification (NCBI taxonomy): domain Eukaryota; kingdom Metazoa; phylum Chordata; class Mammalia; order Rodentia; family Octodontidae; genus Tympanoctomys; species Tympanoctomys barrerae. The sequence continues at coordinate 5,194 of NDGN011431377.1, read as the reverse complement.
ATTAGATATATATTTTTTCTTCTATGTTTATAGTATTTTTTTAAAAATGAAAGTTACAACAAAATCAATACGTACAAAATAGCTACCAAAATCCATTATAAAATTGCCTATAAATTTCTATGTGTATTCAATTACTATGAAATCAACTAAATTCTGCTGAAAGACAAAAAATTGATTTCCTACATTGTAAAGCCTAACATTTAACTGTTCATGAAAAGTGTTCTAGGATCTGTTAGGATTTAGGTTAACAGCTTCCAAAAAAAAAAAAAAAATGTAATCCTAAAAATACATTTAGTGGAACATTTTAATTAGACAAGTGAGAGGACTTATAAAATCTTAACTTGTTCTCTTGGAAAATGTTCATCATTTTTCAACTATGGATAACTATGCCAGCAAAAAGATTTAGTGACATCTTTGTTAACTGGTCCTGAGCCAAATGGTAATACTATTAATTATTAGGTGGCATTATCTTACTATAAAGCCAAAGATTAAACTTTTGCATATCTGTTCCATGGGCAATTTTTTTTTTTCTTTTTTCTCTTATTTTTTGAGACAGGGTCTTGCTATGTAGTCCACACTGGCCTCAAACTCACAGCGATCCTCCTGCCTCAGCCTTCTGCCATGTGCAGTTTTCTAAAGTCAGTCTCACATAGGCCAACACCCAAATGAAACCCCTTTTAAATCCACAGCACAGATTTAGTAGTCAGGACGGCAGCACAGGTGGGACCACCTTTGTCAGGTCCTTGTAATACTAAATCTGCCTAGTGAAGAAGGTTCAGATGGTTGTTTATGGGGGGGGCACACTCTGGACCCTAAGTGGCCCCAGGGCCCCTGTGCAGGGCTTGGCTCCTAGGGAGGTGCTCCTGGGAGGCCATGGAACCTTTCAAAGGTGGGGTAGCAGGCGCCCCTCGGGTCTTTGGGGCTGTGCCTTTCAGAGGAACTGTGAGAACCCAATCCTCCCTTATTCTCTTTTGCTCCCTGGCCATGAGGCAAAGGGTTTTGCTTTGCCACGTGCTTCTGCCACGTCTTGCTGCCTTACCATGGGCCAGAACCCAGAGGGCCAACCCGTCTGGGACTGGCACCTCCAAAACCACGAGCCAAAATAACTCTTTTCTCTCTCGAAATAGATTCTCTCGGGTATTTGTTACAGGAAGGGAAAGCTGATGAGCACACAGGACAGATTTGTACACACCTCACTTAGGGCACAAATTAAGCCACAGCATGTGGCTCCGTGGCCAGGTCTGCACAAAAATGTGGCTTGAGATTAGAAAAGCCAACCCAGCTGGCAGGAAGTGTCATCACGTGCCGTGACCTAGACCCCAGCGGTAATTTCTCCCACTGGCCTCCTTACACATAAGGAAGCACCTGTGTTGCGGTTTTACATCAAAGTAATTTTATTTTTATTTATTTTTTCTGTATTTTAGGGAAGGGTTTACAGGGTGTTCAGGGTCTCACTACTAGATCTGACTCGTAGTGATCCACTTGTTTACAGCCTCCCAAGAGCTGGGATTACAGGCACGTGCTACCATGTCCAGTCTCAATTACCCTCTCAGCGCGCCCCGGGGGGCAGGCCTGGGGATCGGACACCTGGCCCCTGTACCTGCTTGCAGTCGCTTTAACTTGCTGAGCTATTTGGCTGGCCCTCAAAGTAATTTTACATAAAAGAAGAGTTCCTATGCTCTGTTCGCTTGTATCTTTTCCTTTTGAAAACTCCCCTGGGGATGCTCATATTGTTGAAACTCAGCAGAATGCCACCGATGTTAGGGATGAAGCATTCCTGAGGGTCACCACTCCGAAGAGTATGACACCCTCCCTCCCATAACTACATAAATGATGTCACAAAGCATAAAAAAAATTCGCTCACTTAAATTCAGAAATGACATTTATACATTGCTTACCTCTAGACCATCTAGGCCAGCAATCCTGATAATGCTATTTATTATCCGAGGTATATTTTAAAACTTTCCCTTATTTTTCCAATGGGCCAACATGCTCATAAACACTTCATACAAAGGCCAGCTTGCTATAAGCAGGTATGTAGGTAAGCTCAAAGTTAAGTATATTTTCTTACTATGCTAAGTATTACATTTTTCAATCCAGATCATTGAATCAATTAATGTTTTGACAGACATATTTTATTTTTCATTTAGGTCATAAATCCAATCCAGGCAAGGGATGATCAGAAATGCAAACACACAGTGACCCTTCCTGTGGAAATCTTATTTTAATGGCAGAAACAATGTGCTTCATCATGAAAGGACCGGATCAGCATAACCTCCCTACACATGACTCAGGATGGCTCCAGCAATACTTCCAGGAGTGAGGTCTGAAAGCACCAGGCCCCCTGGAAGTCCCTAAATCATCAAGTTCGTGGGAAGACTGCTGGGGACCAGAAGCAGAGCTATATAATCAAATAGCATGAGAACTTGTTAAACTGGCTTGATCTATTTAACCCAAAAAGGAGAAACTCGGAACAGACCTGTAAATGCTCCTGAGCTAACCAGTGGTTGAGTTAAGAAGGAAAGTAAAAAAAGGAAGGAAAGAAAGGAGAGGGAGAAGATATGCATGTTTGTCTTCTGAGTTTCAGGACTCTTGGATCTATTGTACCCTTTCCGCTTTTTGGCTTCTCTTGTTTCACATTTACGCTTCTGACTGCGTTCTCAGACGGGGCATTTCGGAGCCTTCCGTGAGGCAGGGCCCGTTAGCTTCCCCTGCAGACACTCAGCCTGCCGTTCTGACCCAGAACCTGCCCCCGTCCCCTCGGAGCCAGGCGCTTCTAGCTCTGCTCCTTTTTCTGTCAACCTGAAGCAGCAAATCAGTAAAGGCTTAGCAGGGTTTTTGTTGTTGTTGTTGTTGTTGTTGTTTCTTTTTTCTTTTTGAGCAGGGTCTTGCTACACAGGTGAGGCTGGCGCTGAGCGCACTTTGCAGCCCAGGCCGGTCTCGATCCTCTTGCCTCAGCCTCTCAGGGCTGGGGTCACAGGCGTGCACTACCACACCTGGAACTCAGTTGTAACTGAGGCACCGCTGGCTTGCTTTCTTCCTACTCCTAGCCTTGGTGTTCTCAGTTCTGATGAAGACGCTCAAGCCACTACTAAGATCTGTTTGAATTTTCAATGCTAATGATTTAATTTTGAAGATTAAGAGGAGAAGGCCCTGATCATAACCTCCTATTTCTATCCAAGAGGCGCATAGCCTGCAGGTGCTTTTCTGGTTTTGTATTTTGGCTACCAGGAATCGAACTCAGAACCTTGTGCTTACTAGGCAGGTGCTGTGCCACCGCTGAGCCAAATCCAACTCTCAGGTTTTATGTCCCCAAAATAGCTGAGGTCTTCCTGATATGAATGTCTTGCTTAAGCCTGGGGAGAATCTGATTCAACCACAGCAGCTACCACACATGCCCATTTGCAGTTCTGTCACTGCCATTTATTAATATGCTGTAGAGTGAAGTTTATGACTGAGTTCAAAGCAGTCTTCTTCCATAAAGCAATTATGATCACATTTGTTATTTAATATTCATTCTCTAGCTTGAACCAGAATAGCCACCCAGTGTAAATTCTTCCCAACAGACCGTTTCTGCGCCACCAGATAAATGCGAGCAGCGTTTATTCGGGGAGCCCTTGCGGCAGGGCTGGTGTCTGAGGCCCTAGGACCACAAGTGCCGTGCCTGGGGTGGGGGATGTGGGTACCTGTGCAATACTACTCCACCATCCTAAATTTGTGGCTCTGGTGTCTTCTTTGGTAATAATAAGAGAAAAGTGGCTTATTTTGAACAATTTCAGTGAATGTGCTAATGAAAGTCAATTCTTGCTTGAAGAAGTCCTGTAATAAATAAGAAGGACACTATTGGTGAGGAGACAAATGTATCCCCCAAAAACCCAGCCCAAGCCCCCACTTTCCTAAGTGAAATACTTCTGATCTAAATGGTCATAAAGAAGAGCAAGCTGCGCAATGTTTGCAGCATTACATATACTTTCTAAAATGACTTAGATGGGCTGGGGATGTAGCTCAGTGGCACAAGCGCCTGCCTGGCAAGTGCGAGGGCCTGAGTTTGATTCCAAGTTTAAAAAAAAAAAGGTACTAATAGAATAAAATACAGGGGCAGGGGAGATAGCTCAGTAGAATAAGTGTTTGCCTGGTAAGAACAAGGGCCTGATTTCAATCCCCAGCTCCACAAAAAAAAAAAAGAAAGAAAGAAAGAAAGAATAAAATACAAGGGCTGGCCAGATAGCTTAGCAGATTAAAGCACCTGTTTAGGCAGACCCAGGGGCTAGGTATTTGATCCCCAGATGCTGTGCTGGCACCACCTCAGGGCACGTTGAGACAGAGATTGAGACTGGGCATGGTGGCGCTCACCTGTAATCCCAGTGCTTGGGAGGCTGAAAACAGGAGGATCACTACAAGTCCGATCTGTGTAGTGAGACCCCGTAGACCCTGTTCTAAATACATTATAAATTTTCCTTTAGTTGTTCCATTGAAGCTCTGGTAGGAGGCACTGGCAATTGGGGAATGAATTTAAAGTTTGGCCTCGTAAATTAGACCAACTGTATAACTTTCTACCAAGAAGCCAGACAGCATGAACAGGAAACATGACATCACACAAGGACTTTCCTAGGTGTTTCTCTAGGAAAACAAGTGTTTCCCTCCCATAAAGAAAGGGAGCCCTAAGACCCTGTACCCAGGTAGAACAGGGCCCCATGTTCCTTCCATTATTTGAAGGGATCACAATGCATCCTGAAAAGCAAAAATTAAGGGCATTAATGGATAAAGACTATACATCAATGTTATTAAAATTTTTATTGCTATAGGACAGATCACTATTTTTATTTTCCAGGAAAGTTTTATCTGTGAGTCTACAGAATAATAGCTGAACATAGGATAATTAAAATAATAAATTAATTAATGGTTTATACTTTTCCTTTCAAGGAAAAAGACACAGGTTTATTTTAATTTATTAGTAATATCATTATTCAGATTAGAAATTAAATTCTTAAATACATTTATTGTGTGAGGTTTATTTTTAAAAGTCAAATCTTTTTGCCTTTTGGATAATATTTATGAGGAAAAGCAGCACACACATTACACACTGACATTTAAAAAATATTTAAAAGTGTAATCTACTCTAAGAACCTGAAAGAGCAAATAAAATCCAAAAGGCACAATAGATACTGTGAAAGGGAAAGAAACTGCTCAAATG